>JAJPUD010002224.1:56429-139704 GCA_023553655.1 Myrmecobius fasciatus
TGCAGGTCAAAGGAAGGCTGAGTGACTATTTGTCCAGCATATTTATAGGAAGAACTCCTGGACAGTTACCTGTGTTTGGCCTCTAAGGTTCCTTGAAGCTTTGAGATACTGTGAGCCTACAGTTCTGCAACTTATCAGTGTATGAACTAATAAGGATGAAGAAACAGTTCTTGGTCTACAGAGTCTGAGAAAATGAGATTCCTGCAGTCTTAAGAGCATTATGAAATGATTCAGTCATTTTGCTCTATGCACATTTCTTTGTTCACAAACACATTTATGAACATTCTTTCTGCAGTGGGGGTGGGTTGGGGTTGGTGGTCAGCAATTTTTTGCAACAATCCCTTTGTTCAGGTGTTTTTAATTGATCCTGAGGGATTTGCCATGGGCCTTTCTTAACACTAGGGCTCTTGATTGGGGAAGAAAATTAGGATTTAATTGGTCTTAACCTTAATTGGAGGAGAAATGTCAGGATGGATTTCCATTTCAGTATTTGAGCTCAGATGAGGCTGGAAGAGCCAGGAAGTGTGGGAGAAAGAAGAGGCAACAAATGAATCCCAGAAGTCATGCATAATGCAAACCAAGGCCCCTGGTGTGGAGTTATAGAGCCTCATTTTCTCTTTTCACTTGGGCTTAGGGAAGACCAGGACACAAGTCTGCTCAGTTGGCAATTTCTCCTTGTTTTTTTTTTTTTCTTTCTTTACATCCACTCTCCGACTGCCTTTACTTCCACTCTCAAGTTAGGACTTTTAAAGCACCTCTACACAGCCAGAGTCAGGCAGAACTTTCTTGATAGTTCCTTAGAAAGAAAACTTTCTTTTTTTAGTTAACTAGATGGTAAAATGAATAGAGTGCTAAACCTGGAGTCAGGAAAACCAGAGTTCAGATTCAGCCTCAGACACTTTTTAGATATGTGATTCTAAGAAAATCCCTTGACCTTTTTAATCCTTTGTTTTCTTCTCTGTAAAATGGGAAAAATAATAATATATACTCCTTAAGCTGTTGTGAAGATCAAATGGAGGATCTCCTTCCCTCTCTCCTTCTCTCTCTCTCTTTCTGTTGGTCACGTTGCAAATATTGGAGTGGTAAAAGCTAGAAAATGTCAGGCATTTTAAAATTAGCCAGTGCTAATATCAGGCATGAGGATCAGGGCGGAGGTTATTGAATTTTGGCAAAGTTGTCAGATATCCATAGTTTCAGTAAATTCACCTTTCTGTTCAATGTCCCCATCTCCCATAACTTTTATGCCACCCCCTGGGCTGATGGAGTATGCAATATCTTATCACTTTATCCTTCCCTAACATTACTTGTCAAAATTTATTCAGTCTTCCTCACATTCCCTCAGGATTATTCTCTCAGAGAGCCATCTTTGGTGGAAAGTGGCCTGAAAAGTTACTCCTTTGAAGTTTTATTATTGGGCAATGGCTAAGCCATTACTCTTCCATGGGTATTTTCATTTCACTAAGAAACTCTTACAAAAACAATGCCTTATCCTCTCCTAAGTGAATATTTGAAATGTAGTGCACATTCTGTTTCATACCTTATTAAGCTTGAAGAAAATCAGTCCAATGCCAGTCAGCCTTGAAGTCTAGAAAAGCTCCTGTCTCATATTGATTGTGAGATTCTGGACAAGTTACAGCCTTTCACTGTCCTGAGACAACTCTGAAAAACTATTACTTGCACACAGTTGCAAAAAAAAATAACAAAACAAAATTGTATAATTAAGCAAAATATAGGAATTACCAAAAGCTAATTAATTTTTTTTAAAGCAACTGGACCAGACGTGATTTGCAATTCCATTGATATAGGAACTCCAAGTAAGAAAATTCTTTCCATGATGCAGAGCAGCAGGAGCTGAGTTAGTTTTACATTTAGTTTTATTTTGTTTTTTGAGAATTGCCTAGGAGGTAGGCACTTAAGGTGTAACTCATGGTTGTACATGTATTACAAAAACAAATCTACTACTTTCCTTGGAGATTTCCCCTAGCACATCCAGAGCATTATACTCTAGATCACATCTAGAGTATTACACTTATTTCTTCATGTTGTATTTTAGAGGGTCATTGAAAGTTTGAAACATTGTTAATAAAACATCCAGAAGGGAGTGAACAGGATGGTGAATGTACTGAAACCATGTAATAGAAAGGTCAGTTGCAGAGCCAGGTACACTTCTCTTGGAGAAAGAAAGATTTATAAAAAAGGAGAAAAGGCATTTATTAAGTGCCTACTATATTACAGGCAATGGGCTGAACCCATTGAAAATATTATTTCATATAAGGAAAGTCAATAAATGATAATCTCAAGTACTTTATAAATATTTAAAGAGGTTTTTCACATGGAAGAAAGCTTAGACTTTTGCTGTTTGGCCTCAGAAATCAGAATAGATAGCAATGGGTGAAAGTTACTATCCATCAACAAGTTTTTATTAAGACTCTACTATGTGCCAGGCACTGTGTTAAGCACTGAGAATAGAAAAGAACGCCAAAGCCTGTCTTTGCTCACAGTATAATGAGGGACACTGCATGCAAAAAATTATGTACAAAGGTTATGGACAAGATGAATTGGAGATAATCCACTGAAGGAAGGCATTAACAGTAAGGAGGATTGGGAAAGGTTTCTTTCAGAAAATAGGAATCAAGCAGTAAGTAAGTAAGATTAAGTAAGCCAGGGAAACCAAGAAATAACTATAAGAAGGGAGGGAATAAGCTTGAGAAAAGGAAGAAACTTCTTAAAAATTAGGATTGTTCAAAAATGTAATATACTACCTCTAGAAATCACTGGAGTTCTTTATGGAGACTGAGAAACCCATTTGGAAATACAGTAGAGAAAGTTCTCATTTAGGTACACATTCTGAAAATCTCAGAAACTTATAAAAACAGGATGGAAAAATTAGAGAAGACATATCCTCTCCATTTTAAAGATACTGCAATTTTTCAGCTAAAATCTAGTGAATATTCTTTTAAAGTTATGGTCAGAGAATAAGCAAATAATCAGCTTCCTGTATTGTTAGTTTACCAGCAACAGACCCTAAAGAAATCCATCATGCGTCTGTGTTCTTTGGGTCTTGCAATATGTACCATATTCATCCATCATTATGGAGACCATTGCTTAATGAGGTCCAGGGAAGCATTTTCTCATCATTTATTCATTAGTTTGTAAGAAATGACTTTCCAGGACGTGACACAAGGTTTGAAGTCATTTGAAATGTAACAATGACAGTTCTCATCCCACTGCCGAGGTGATGGACTTTTGTTCTGATCTCTTTCCTTTCATCAAGTTAATTGCCCCTTCTTTGCAGTGGCTCAAATTCTGGGACAGAGGGAACTTTCAAAATAGTGTTGTTCTGAATGGTAATGAGGACGATCCATGAATTAAGCCACTGACTCATTGCACTGACTGAATGAAAGAGCTGGAAAGATGCTTAGGAGTCATGCGAGTCCATTCCTTTCAGTATAAAATAACAAAACAGAGATCTTCCCCAAAAGTAAACTGAGTTAGTTAAAAGCATCTTGCGAGTTAAGTGACAGTGAAAATGTTACCCTGAACCTTCTGCTCCTTAGTCCAAAGTCTTTGTCCTCTTGTATGCTGTTTCTTATGCATAATTGGAAAAAAGGGATTTGTACAAAGCTTTACTTCAGTTTTAGTATCATTTCTTGGTTTATAGACTCAATTAGTCATGTCAAAGATTGGAGGTGGTGGTGGGAGAAACAGAGACAGAGAAAATCAGAAACAAAAGAGAGTGACAGAATATTTCATTTGATGTAAGTATTCCCCTCTACTCCCACACACACACACTGATGCATAGACGGTAAGCTTTCCATGCCTAAGCGAAAGGGTTCATGAGTTTTAGCCTCTCACCTGGTAACCAGTCTTCTAGGAATGAGCACCTTACTAAATATTAGTTGAACTGAATTGAAGGTATTACAGAAATGGAAGATGTCATCTGTGTAGAGGTAAAGAAAGAAGAAGAGGAAATAGATTGTTGAGGTCAAGAAATATCTGTTAAAGATCTTTGGTTAGAATATAAATAAGGTGAAATGAAGGAAAGATAAGTTGGACCTAGATTACAAAGGCAATGGGAAGACACTGGAGACTTTTGATCAGGTATGTAACATAATGAGACCTTTGTCTTAGAAACGTTATTTTGGCAGTTGAATGGAGGATGATTTGGAGAGGGGTGAAGTTCAAAGCAAAGGACCTAATTAGAAAACTCTTAAATTGGAAAAGATTAAAGACAAAAGGAAAGGTGGATAACAGAGGATGAGTTGGATAGATAATATCATAGAAAGAATGAACACAAACTTAGAAAGACTATGAGGTAGAGAAGGATAGAAATGACCCATAGGGTTACAAAGAGTCAGAAATAACAGAATGACTGAACACAATAACAACAAATGTAATTTAGAGAAGAGATGATGAAGAACTTAATGAATTGGCTTTATTAGGGTAAACCTGAGAATAGAAACAAGGGGAAGATGAGAGACCTGTGGACACAGAAAAGATAAATCTTGATAACTGTTATAGGAGAGGGAAGAACCAAAGATGACTCAGAGGTTATGAACCTAAATGACTTAGAAAGATGTATCATTTATAGAAATATGGATAGTTAAGAGAAGTTAGTTAGGGGAAGGAGATGATAATTTCTCTCTTAGACAAGTTGAGTTTGAGATTCTAGGATTATTAGGTAGAGAGCTGTATCCAGCAGGCAATTATTAGGTTTTCATAGCCACTGGTTTTCCTACCCATGTGATTGCTCAGTCTTTTTTATGCATTCTTCATCCCTGACATGTCTACTGTTTGTCCATTAAGGTTTAGTCCTGGGCCTTCTTAATTTTTTTTTCCTTTATACTGTCTCAACTCTGATCTCTTTAGTCCTCTTGTATTCAATTGCCATCTCTTTACAAATGAATCCCAACATCTATATATCTCACTCTCATCTCTCTTCTGAGCAACATCACCAGTTTTCTTTTGGACATCAGGAACTAGATCAAGATGCCCAGAACAGAACTCACTATCTTTCACCCCAAATTATCCCCTCTTTTGAACTTTCCTATTGTTGTTGAGGACACTATTATGCTCCCTGACATGTTCATGATCTTTGACTCTTCATTCTCATTCACCTCACATCTTCTCATCATTCACATCACCATCATCCTAGTTCAGACCCTTATCATCTTGTGCCTGGATTATTTTATAGCATTTTAATTGGTTTCTCTATCTCAAATCTGTCCCTTCTTTAAATCCATCCTGCACTCAGATGCTGAAGTGATTTTTCTAGTGTGTAGGTCTGACCATCTCAAACTATTTGCCCACTCAATAAGCTCCAGTGCTATTCTGTTATTTCCACCGAATATAAAAAACTCAAGTTTTACATTTTTAAGTTCTTCATAACTTATGAAGTGAAGGCCCCCAACATTTCTTCCCTCTTCCCTTCCTTTCCAGTCTTTCTATACTTTATTCCCTTCCTCATACTGTGGGATTTAACTATACTGGCTTCCATATTGTTCCTTACATGTAACATTCCATCCTTCATTTCTGTGCCTTTGACCGGACAGCTTCCTATACCTTAAATGTTCTTCTTTTTAGTTTTGTTGTCTTCCTTCAAGTCTCAATTCAAAATTCTCCTTCTACAGGAGGTCTTTCCTCATCTCTACATTTACTATTACAACCCCTCTGAGAGTACCTCCTATTTATTCTGTTTATCTTTGTATGGACATTATTTACATAATATCTATCTCATTAGGAAGTGAGTTCCTTGAGGGATGATTTTTCAGCTTTCTTTGTATCTCCAGTATCTAGCACTAATATGGAAATATGTTTTGCATGACTTCACATGAATAATTGATATCATATTATCTTTCTTCTCAATGAGAGGAGAGATTGGGGATGGGGGGAAAATTGGAACTCAAAATTTAAAAAAAATGAATGTTAAAAATAAATTAATGGAAATATATACTGCAACACATAATAAGCATTTAAACAATACTTTTTGATGTATTGATTTTGATTGATGTGAGCTAGAATAAAGGAAATATTAAAGATGCATCTGTAGATCTGGAGATCAAATGCATAGAAATGATAATGTAATACTGTATGAGCAAGAAACCTGGATTCTAGCTATTTGTTTCCATATTGGTGTCTTTCTCCCTAAGATTATCACCTTCTATAATATTTGTATATATCAAATATACCTATTTATATACATGTTGTTTCCCCTATTAGAATATAACCCTTTTCCCTTTTCTTTTTATTGTTAGTCTTAGTACAGTGACTGCCATATAGTAATTAGTTAATAAATGGTTATTTATTGATTTAGTAATGACAAGACAATCAACTCATTGTCCTACTAGTTCATATATTAGCTAATTAAGAAAAAGTTGTCGGTATTATTAAAATATTAGGTATCCGCTCATCTATCATGTGACAAAACAGCTGCCTGTTAGATGCTTTGACCTTAAATCATACATTAGATTTTTCCCCTCCCACATACTGTGGGATCTAGCTATACTGGCTTCCATATTGTTCCTACCATGTAACATTTCATTATTCACTTGTGTACCTTTGGCCTGATGACTTCTATAGCTTAAATGCTTCTCCTTTTAGTTTTGTGGGCTTTCTTCAAGTATCAATTCAAAACCCACTTTCTGCAGGAGGCCTTTGCTCATCTAATTATGTTTGTTATCCTTAGGGAGGGAGAAGGAAAGAAAAGGATACTCTGGAGTACTGGGAGCATTTTAACACTACCTAATGATTGAAAATGGTCATTATTTTATTTCACCTTCTTTTACTGGTTTCATATTTAGAGTCTGAGATTCAAGACAACTCACTGAATTTTTACTTCTCAGTATTCAGAGGGGATGGTCCCTCTGTTAGCCTACTGCTTTTGGAAAAACCTAGCCATGATCTCTGTCACTGTGCCAGAAAAGGCCAACCACTGCTTGAATTTCAGATTTAAGAATCTACAGAGAATCAATGGACAGCTTTTCCTCTTTTTAGTTCTGACAAAAATGTAGCTTGCAAAATAGAAAAGAAATTTACAGAAATTTCTAATATTAAGATAAGTGGTCAAGAAATTGGACTAGATAGTCCTTGAGAGAAGAAACACAAAATAACAATAACCATCTGAAAGACTGTTCAGCTGCCTAAAACAAGGGGAATAAAGATAAAAACAAAAATAAATCTCATAGATTCCAGTGTAATTCATTAAATTGACCGAGTTGACTTAAAATGGTAAATTCAATGTCGATGAGACTGTGAAGAAATATGCATGATGTTTCTTTATTGGTGGAACTATACATTAAAGCATTTTTTTTAATTTAAAGAGTTTCTTGCCAAAGCAAGAAGGACAGGGGTTGCTCATGAGCCTGATCCCACTATGAACACCTGGAAGTTTTGACCTACTCTGTTTCCAACCTGGGCTGTTTTACTTTTCTTTGGGAAACTTGGTGGCTATTCTCCAGGGCTCACCACATTTATCTTGAACTTCTACTGCAGATCATAGCATTTGAGCTTAAAAGATCTGCTAACCTTAGCCTTCTTAGTGGCTAAAATTATAAGCCTTCACCACTATGCCCGTCATAATCCAATGGAAAGCAACTTATCTTTATGAGGTAAAAGTAAGAATGCTTTTAACCCACTTGGACTAGGATCTGACTAGAAGGAATATACCTTAAGTATCTTAATGAAGAGGGGAAAAGCCATTATCCATTTAAAATTAATAGCAATATCTTTAATGGCAAAATAGTGAAAACACTCTGTGTACTCAACAATTCAGAAATGACTGAACTAATTGTGTGCTATGTGAATGTAAATTGTTGTACTATAAGAAATGACAAATAGGAAGACTAAAACAAATACAGATGCACAGTATGGTTCAGTGGAAATAGTGGATTTAGAATGAGAAGCCCTAACTTTGAATCCTAGTTTTCCCACCTATAACCTGAAAAATCTTTTTTCTCTTTTTTTCCTCATTTGTAAAATAAAGAGGTTGGACTAAGTGACCTTTATGGTACACTGGGTGTTTAAATGCAGCGATGCCCCATAGGGAGACTAATCCTCAGATGACAAACACATAAGTCTGTCTTTGGACCCATATATAAAGCCTTTCTGGTTTGGCAGGACCCATGGGAACTTGTGCTCTGGAATATAACCTTTGAGCATCTAGGGTCATCTCTATGTCATGATGAAAAATCAAAGTATAACTTCAATAAAGATGAGCAAAATGTAGTTCAGATTGGAAGTTTATATCTGGAGTAAAAGAAATCAGGTAGATGTCATGAAAAGAATGATAGATTTGGAGTCAAGGTCTGGTTTCCAATCTTGGACTTAGATAAGACATTTCCCCTCTCTGGGCCTCAGTTTTCTTCTTTTTTTGTCCATTTTATGGAATTATATATCACTCAATAAAAACGGAATGTGGAACTGATCGTGGGCATCTGAAGTGGACAGATTCTAAGGAGAAAGGGAAAAAAGAAACATTTTCTCTCCCCCTGCCCCATTCAAAGCTTCTGCATAATTAGAATTAGAATGGTATATCTTAGGAAGGCAGCACTGACTATCAAACACTTGACCCCTTTGTCTGAAGAGGCCTCAGGAAACTACCATATAGGGGAGATATTTAATGGAGCAAAGCATTTCACATGGGGCTCAGTCTGCTCAAATCCTATGTCTGATGAGAAAAATTAAGTAGAAGGTTGAAAAATTATTTATTCCTTTTCAAGGAAAACTAGATTCCAGAGATTCATTTCTGGGAATCCATTGGTAACTTTTAATTTCAGTTACCTTTCAAAGTAAGCTCCCAGCTAGAGAAGTATTGATTCTTATCTCTTGTAAAATCCATTTCATGAGAGACACCAAACCAACTCCCAAAGGAAATACTGTACATACCCACTGGTGCCCAGCCAGGGTATTATACAGCATAATCAAGAAGACTCCTACAGACTGTATGCATTTTGAATGATAGGGCCTCAACAGGCTCTAACCTTCCTATGGAATATGATTATGCTATTGGAAATTTACCACTCCAATTTTCAAAATCCATGCATTCAAAAGCTACTTTCTTCTAGTCTGACTTCTAGGCATAAGAGAGTAGAGTTTATTTGAAAGGTCAATTTTTCTTGGCCCTCTGTGCTCTGTGTTTTCCAACCACCAACCTATATTATAACGAGGTACCTGTATATGATGCATGCTGTGTTCTGGCAAGTTCTGCAATTGTTGAGGTCCTGGCCAGTTCGGTAGAAGTTACGCCTGCAACATAAAACATTTTTCTGGGTGAGTTTATGGACAGAGCCCATGATTGCTTTTCCTATTCACTCAATTCATAAAACACAGTACTCTACCTCCATTAATTGGTTAAACTAAGACAAAATGGATTGATCAAGACCAAAAAAACAAGAAAAAGTAAAATATACTAAGATTATCTTGTTTTTTATCCTATTAACTTTTAGAGAAAATATTCACATTTCAATTTTTCCTCTTTGACCATCATATCAGCCCTCTGAAATAGATAAGAGGTATTCTTAGTCCCACTGTTAGAAAATTGAGGAATATTGCATCTTGCTCAAATTCATACATCAAAGGTAGTAGGATCAAGGAAATTAATTCAAGTCTGTGTCCTCTCAGTCTAATGTATCTTATTGCCTTTTCTCCATCTCCCCAATTCCAAGGTAATATTGATTTTGACTTAAAGAAGCAATGCTTACTACCATTGGCTGTACCTTCATTTGGCTGTAGAGCTACATCTTTGCTGGGGCATGATCAGGAGGAGATGGTGTAAAGAGGGAAATAGCTTTCCCCCATAAAAAACAAAAACAAAAACAAAAAAACAAAAAACTGTTTTAATCCTTTATGTCCTCAAACTTCATCCAATATTCTTCTGAATGCCTTTCAAGAAATCTTCCCCCTATGCAGCCTATCCTTTTTATTTATTGCTTTTAATTGGCCATTTATTTCAATTAGGTTTTCACTGGACTATTGATTGAATGTAGATTATTGCAGTGAGTTGTACTTTAGTTTAACCAGTTGGCTTAGTTTAAACCAATTCAAAGTTGCATAACTAAAATTTGGGGGTAGGAGAGAGAAAGGAATCCTCCTTCCCTATTTCCTATCACTGATTTATCTTTAGACCCTCTATTCATAGATAATCATGAATAAAAATTTCAAAGGGGCATTAGAGATCATCTTAGTTCATCCTCTTCATTTTACAAATGAAAAAATGAAGTCTATCCTAAGAATTAAAGAGATTTGTCCAAGGTCATACAGATAATAAATCTGATATCTTGGATTTTAACCTAGGGTCTTTTCTTTGTCCACTATGCCATAGTGAGTGGACTTATATAATTGTACTTGTATAAAGATCAAGATATCTAGACCCTACCAAGTTCTGCTCCTGTCTGTCCATTCTCATCCCCAAATCATTGCTAAAGAGGGAACCAGTATGAATCCCATCCCAGGCTCCATATTAAATAAATTCAAGTATTATAAATGATGCTTTCAAATTTTTTTATTCATTCAAGTTCATTTAGGGATTGAAAATTTCGAAGATCAATGGCTTGAGAAAACAACACCTTAAGAATTACTGAAATCTTTTAATAGTTGAAACTATTACTAAAAGTATTTTTTGATAAATGACAACAAAATTTTTTAAAATCAAAATTCATCCTACCCTTCAGTGAGGGCTCTGGCTTTTTCCAAGTCTTGAATTACGTTCAAAAGGACTTTAATCTTCTCTTGGTTTGATTGTAAAGATTCCTCCACGGATTGTAGTCTCCCTTGCAGGTCATACAGTTCATTATGTGCCAGATGAATTTGATTAATTCCTTTAATTTCTTTGTTGGTTGGAGGTTTGATTTCACTCCTTGGGAGAGAAGACTGGAGGTGAAAGCTTCCTAAACAATTTTGAAACTCCAAAGGATCTGCCTGGTTGGAATTTTTCTCTGTCTCCTCCCAACACTCAGTAGCAGGTTTTGTCATGTTGCTAGTCATCAATGATATTAGGTCCTTGTGATCATTACTCAATGTAGCACAGTCAGAAACAGTTTCAGGAGGGGTTGCCTGTCTGTGCTCTCTAAGGGAACAAGGTGAGGAGCTATGAGTCTGTGGAGGTGAAGGAGTGCAAGTTCCCTTTGATGGAGGTGATAAAGAAACTGGCTCTTTAATGCCAGATGTGTCTTTGGGCAAAAGCAATTCAGGGTCTGTTCTATCTCTGCCAGACAAGGAGTGAGCACCGCTGGCAGTACTCAAGCAGGAAGAGGGCCTTTCTGAACTAGATGGCAGCCTGCTATTCACATCCCCTGGGCATGTATTAGCACAAGGATGTATTGCGTTGCTTAATTCAACAGGCCTGTCCATGCTGTAAGTGGGGGCTTTGGTACCCCATGGAGGGCTATGACATATATCATCAGGACTTTGAATAGAAGCCGTCACCTTTTCTGAGGGCCCCAGAGCATCTGTTTCAAAGCAGATGCTAACAGGCCCATTACTTTGTGCCTTGGACATTCGGGGAAAAAATGGATGCGCTTTCTTACCTCTGTGAGGAACATCATCTAAGTGCCTAGTGATATGTAAATAGGCAAGATCAGAAGACATGATGTCCTGCTCTGAGAGATTGCCATTAACTTGGATGGAATTTTTAGACCCTGTGGGCATTTCCACTAGTGACTTGCTGGCTGTGAGCTTTTTCCTTTTAAAAACAGGGAAGTGCTTCCTAAGGCTGGGGGAAGTTTGGATTGCAATGTTCCGGATGCTCTCCCCCTTCTGGGACCTGGGGAAGGAGAGGGAGTAGTTGGACAGGTGATGGTGTCGAGATGCCTGCACTTTCCCCATCAGAGTAGAGTCTTGGTCTGTTTGGACATCAATCTCTGCCAGGCCAGCTTGGTTCTTACTAGCTCCATCCTCCTTGAAGCGAACTTGTTGGGATTTGCTTCTGCGGTGGTGGGGCTGTTTCACAAAGTCCACTGAATCCAGACTGTTCCGCTTCAGGAGCACGGGTCTCACTTTCATGCTTTGCTGGGCCATCGAGCCTCCTTTGAAGGTCTGGGTATTGTAAGCTTCTCCTTGACACGTTGCATTAAGTCATTCGAGCTGCATCTGGTGACAAAGCCCCAGATGCCAAAAACAGCCAACAGAGGTGGTGGAGAAAATTCACTCTCCAGATTGTGTGGGTTGCTATGTTGGCCATCCCCAGCCTATAGATTTTATTCTACAACTATGTCTGATGTTTCTTCCAGAGTTAAACAATTTTTTTCACCACAGAGCTAATTGGATAAACACTAGAGTTACTCTAATGTTCAAATATCCAATCTAAGGAAGTTGCTGGTGGTCTAGATATTGATAGAGTCAGATTGCTCAAATTCTGGAGGAAGTCTGTCATTCTTTTTCACACAAACAAGGAAAATACAATAGAAATTATCTCAAAGTCTATGACAAGTGATTTCCTAGAAGAATCTGTTACATTTGGAATATCTAGTTCATCTTCCTGGTAGGGATAGGCTCAGGTGTGGTACAGCCAGCCTCTTAAATGGGTCTCCTCTGCATGGAGTGTAAATAGGCAGTGTAACAAACAACTGGGGTGTTTGTTCTTTTGAAATGACATGATGTTTCTGGGATAGCACATCTGTTCATGTCAAACAGAAATTCCTCCTCTGGGGCCATAGTTCTTCATGTTCTTTCCCTTTTTTTTCACTGATGAAAACTTGTCTTTCCAAATAACCTCATACAGCAGTGGGATGTGACCAAGACTGGAATGAAGCAGAGAAGGGGATTCAGAAAGAACAATTTCTGCCGTGTGTTTTTTGTTCTAGTTCACGTTGGTATGAAATTAACCATGTCTGGGGACCCAGATGATTTTTAAGAAAAGAACTATAAACCCTATGTCTTTAAGGAAGAGTCCAGATCAGACAGTCAATCTTTAGAGGGATGGGCAGATGAGCAGGTTCTGAAAGGGAAAAGACAACAGATGTAGGTAAGCATGGGGCTGCTGTTTCCTCTCTTTTTTTTTTCAGCCATAGACTTATAATTGCTTGTCAGTAGAATGTCTGAAATAATGTCATATTGTTTCCCAGCAAGTCAGCACATCTATGTTAAGGTTCATAGCACAGATATGCTTGGATCTTTCAGGTCATTTTGCCTAGGACACCCCAATTAAATTTACTGACTCGTCATCATGGCTGCAATAGCTAATTTTATGTTAGAGTGCTCCTTAATTGCTCTTGTTGATTTTGTGAAATACAAATGACAAAATGGGGTAGGGGCAGGGCAGGGTAAAATATACACTGAGCTTTTGTTCCCTTGGGGGTCTTCATGAGTTGAAGGATAGAGTAAAGTAATACTCTGCATATAAGAGTTTAAAGTCCCTCTAGTGTGAGAAATCCAGAGCCCCGTTGACTGGCTCACCTGGGCACTCGTATCAAAGTTAGCTTGCTTACTTATTTGGATTTGCTGGACCTCAGAGACTTGGAGATGAGTCCAATTATTGGGATTCTGCCTTTTCTTCAGAATTTCTCTGGTCAATGAAACAGGCTTGGATTGTATCTGCTCAGGGTCAGGATGTCAGGTCTGGGAATCTCCTTAGCATAAAAACCTAGAGCATTCTTATAAGGAAGCATATGAGACCTTCTGGTTTTGCACAGAGAGATGAGGAATATTCCTAACACCCCACTCTTTGCTATCTAACATATCTGTTCATCCTAATGAGCTTGAGTTTTTCTTAAATTACCAGTTCCCAGAGAGATTGTATATATAGTAATCATTATTTCCTTTTGCTCTTTGTATACCATTCCTTCCTTCAGACATCCTTTCCAGAACTTCTACTGGCGTCACTTTGGGAATCTAAGTCCTTACCTTGGGATAACCAGGCTTCATGAATATGGGTCTCGATTTTAGAGGAGTGATACCTGACACAGGCTTTCCCTGTCACACATTTCCTGATGCTCCACCCATGGTTAAATGTGTGCCACAGAATAACTGGCTTTATTCATTTTATCCCCATATGCACTCTACTTGAGAAATTTAATTTCAAATGTTTCCTTATGGACTGGTGAAGTGTTGATTATTACTTACAACTTTGATCACCAGGTTTCCTTCCTTAATGTCTATCACAATTTTAGCCTTACAAATCCATTTCCTGATGATTAATGTATATAGATCATAAATATTAGTTTCTATTTTTAGGTTTCCCTCTGCCTCCCCAACCAAGAAAAATTTGATCTTATACTTAATAGCAATAGTAGTAGCTAATTCATAATAGTACCTACCTCCCAGAGTTATTATGAAATGAGATAATGTTAAAGTACTTAGAACAGAGCTATTATTATTATTCCCACTTAAAGATGAATAAATGAAGGCTAAATGCTTGTCCAGTGTCATATAGCTAATAACTGTTTTAGGCCAGATCTGAACTCAGATCTTTCTGTCTTTGGGCCCAGTGCTCTATGCTCTATCCACTCCTTTGCCTAACTGTCTCGTGTGTGTGTGTGTGTGTGTGTGTGTGTGTGTGTATGTGTGTGTGTGTGTGTGTGTGTGTGTGTGTGTGTGTGTATAAAATGGGTCATGATGCTTTGAGTCAATTTGGCTAATATACAGATTTTTGTCTCCTATGGATGTCCTTGATGAGCTAATTAAAAGTTCATTTCCCATCTTAAAATATTCCATTCCATTTTGACCTTCACATAAGACATTTATGAGGGGGGCATGTCTGGCTGCAGATACAGGTCTCCAGGATGTTTCAGGATATCAGACACTCCAAGCTGGTCATTAATGGTTAGGAAGTGCCTTAGGATTCCATCATTAGGACTTAATTCATATCCTGGCTTGATTCCAGGATCTCATCACTGTGGTGGTCACAGCACCATGCTCAGGGCCTGGTAGCTGAGAATTATTACTAATTTTTGCTTCCACTTATCCTCTGCCCCTTTTCATCACTGGCTTATTGAATGCAAACCAGACTATTTATCTTTTTACCTACACTTTTTTTTTTGCTTGTGGATAAAATTCTAGGTTGAGTGGGCATAGAGTGATCATTTCTTTCTTTCTCTGTTTTGGCTCTTTGCTTTTATGTATTAATACAGCCTCCTTTCAGTCCTTTGTGACTTTCCAAAGCAGTCTTTCCTTTTTACCTTTGGTAGTAGAAGAGTAACTTCATATAGGAAAAATTGCTTTTCTTCCTCACCTCTGGGACTTCAAACCCCTGGCTCCTTTTGACTTGGCTTATCTTCTGCAAGAGACCTTTCTTGATCTAGTTGGATGCTAGTATCTTCGGATCTAAAATGATTTGGTGAAGGTTTCTCCTAAATGCCAATATATTTACTTTTTATCTCCTTCATTAGAATGTAAATTTCTTGAGCAGAACTAAGAGAATATTCTACACAGTAACAAGATTATGTGATGATCAACTGTGATGGACTTGGTTCTTTTCAACAATGAGGTGATTCAAGGCAATTCCAATAGACTTGTGATGGAAAATACTATCCACATTCACAGAGAAAACTTTGAAAACTGAATGTGGATCAAAGCATAGTATTGTCACCTTTTTGTGGTGATGTTGCCTGTTTGTTGTTGTTTTTTTCTCTTGTGGCTTTTGTTCTTTTGATCTGATTTTTTTTGCATAACATCACAAATAAGGAAATAATGTATAGAAAAATTGTACATGTTTAACCTATATCAGATTGCTTGCGGTCTTGGGAAGGGGGCAGGGGGGAAGAAAGGGAGAAAAATTTGGAACATAAGGTTTTGTGAAGGTGACTTAAAATAGTTGAAAACTATTTTAAATTTATATTTGGAAAAATAAAATACCATTAAAAAAGAAATAAAATCGTGGATTAATAGCAGGGAAAATATGTAACATTCCATTTAATTTTATGTGTGGAAGTCTTTGAAATGAAGTTAAGTGAGTCCAGTTTTTTTTTTAATTTAGAGAAATAACTTGGATGTTGGTTTGAGGAATGAGATATCTAGCTTTTCAAATAAACAATATCACAAAGAATAGCAAATAATGAAAGACAATGTGACTGGCTTTAAGAATAAAATCTCTATAGCTGTGTAACCCTGGGCAAGTCACTTAACTCTAATTGCCTCAGCAAAAAGAAAATAATAAATAAAAAATAAAAACTCTAAGAAAAAAATATAAACTTCTTAAGGACAGGAACTATATTCTATTTTACTTTGTATGCCCAGAGTCTCACATAGTGCGTGGCACATAGGAACAGGAATAGAGACTTGAACTTTGATTGCATCGCTGAAGGGAACTCCCAGGTGAGGGAGTGCCCTCTACAAATGCAAATTTTCTTTAACTTATAGTTGTTGATATTTGTCTAAAACACTGAGATATTAAATGATTTCCCCAGGGCTACACAGTCAGTGTGTGTCAGAGATGGACTACAATAATAATAATAATAACTAGCATTTATATATCTTTGTAAGGTTTACAAAGCATTTTGAGTACATTATCTTTAGTCTTCACAGAAAGCATATAAAATAGGTATTATTGTTATCTTCATTATACATATGAGGAAACTCACATAATGTAAATAATTTTCCCAGGGGCATATAGCTAGCAATCATCTGAGTCAAGTTCCAAATCCAATATTTTATCTACTGTATCACCTAGTTGCTCTTAATATATGCTTATTGATTGACTGATCTATCCATCTACTCATCCATTCATTCATTTTGTCATGCTTCATTATCCATAGGTACCTAGGATGTTTCTATAGACATGGTAGTATGGCATATGCCATCCATAGATTTTTTTTTCTTTTGCTGAGGCAATTGGGGTTAAGTGACTTGCCCAGGGTCACACAGCTAGGGAATGTTAAGTGACTGAGATCAGATTTGAACCCAGGTCTTCCTGACTTCAGGGCTGGTGCTCTATCCACTGTGCCACCTAGCTACCCCGTCCATAGATATTTTTGACTGAATGAATGAATTCATAGAGCTTTCATTTAACAAACACTTATAAAGTGCCTATTTTGTTCAGAGCACCATGCTAAGTCCTAGGGGAGATGCCTAGTTGAGACAAAACTGTCTCTGACCTTCCAGAAATGGCGATACAACTCTAGGTTGAGTGGGTATAGACTGATCATCTATTTCCTTCTCTGATTTGGCTCTTTGCTTTTATGTATTGATACAGCCTCCTTTCAGTCCTTTGTGACTGTCCCAGGAATATTTTATCCCTATTCCCTTGCTATATCTATATTATATCTGTCCTTTGGCATTTTACTCTGTTGAGAATTTATGCTTATGAGCACTCTGTGTGTGTGTGTGTGTGTGTGTGTGTGTGTGTGTGTGTGTATGTGTATGTGTGTATGTGTGTTCAGAGATATATATTGTTATGGAAATACCTCAACAGGCACAATTATATCAGTTTGTTCCATTTGGGATTTTTACATGCACAAAGATCAGTTGTATAGAAATGTACAAATCTACCAGGAAGATACTAGTATCCAACTAGATCAAGAAAGGTCTCTTGCAGAAGATAAGCCGAGTCAAAAGGAGCCAGGGGTTTGAAGTCCCAGAGGTGAGGAGGAAAAGCAATTTTTCCTATATGAAGTTACTCTTCTACTACCAAAGGTAAAAAGAAAAGACTGCCAGGTCACTATGGCTAAGTATAATTAGAAAAATGGAGAAAGTAATCTCTCTTTAAAAAAAAAAAACTGCTTTTGCTTTGTTTCTTTTCTACTTTACAACCAACAATAGATCCTCGATCCAAACTCTCTTTTCTAGCTTTAAAGACTTTAGATAATTTGTCTTCCCTTATGGAATTCTATGTGCACTCTATAATACTTTAATATGTAACCTCAGCTTTGGTATGGCCAAAGTATTTATCTCTCTCACTTAACCTTTCATAGACACAGCAATTTCAAAATAAGATACCTGCCCTTATTTATGCATTTGCTGATATGAGATACTCTTTTGTCTTTCCTTTTCTTTCTTTTTTTTTTTAAACATATACATCTACCAGGATGTATATTCCTCTTTGGAGCTTCCCTTGAAGAATCCAGTTTACAATGACCCCTTTCCTATATTGAACTCCTCCTACTCTTGTCAATACCACATAATTTATTACTGGGTCCACTTGGATTTTTTTCCCTTATATGTTACTTTTGTCTAGCTGCCTAGGTTGTAATTTGCTTCAGGGCAGAAATCATATCTTGATTTCTTTATGTCTCCCACAGTTCTAGTATAGGGGTTGGGCACTTAGTAAGTACCCAAATAGAATCATACCATTCAGTAGTAGAGTGAGAAAGGACTACAGAAGTCATATTATTTAACTCTCTTATTTGATGATGAAGAAACTGAGAATTACCAAAGTTAAGTGAGATCTCCAAAGTCACACAGTTAATTAATGATAAAATTGATATTTAAATCTTTTGAATAATTAGTATATTTTCATAGACCTTATTGATTAACTTAGAAAATAGGATTCATGGAGCTTTCATTTTATACACACACACACACACACACACACACACACACACACACACACACACCCTATTTCCCCTTCCCCATCCTTGCCCAATACCTCCCATAATAAAGAATTACTTTTTAAAATAGGCAGGAAAGGCAAAAAATTAGCAAAACTAATGAAGATATTGAAAAAAATGCATTATAAGCAATATACCAATCTTGTTATCTCCTGCCTCTGTAAAGAAATTTCTTCTCTTAGTTATTTGGAGCTATTTGTTCATTATCATTTTACAAAATTCAGTGTCATCTGTTTAATTATTATCTTATAATACTGTAGTCATTATTATTTTTCTGGTTCATATTACTTCATTTTGTACCAGTTAATGCCTCTCCATTCTTCTCTGTATTCATATTTGTCATTTCTTAATACCCTATTACATCCATATACAATAGTGTTTTAACCATTCTCTGATCAATAGGAAGCTAATTTGTTTTCAGTTCTTCCTAGCCATAAAATAATATTTTTATAATTATTAGTATGTGTGAAGTTTTCTTTTTGTTCATGATCAACTTGGGGTATGGTTTAGCTGTGAAATGTTTGGGGCAAAGAGTCACATTTTTGTCACTTTATTGTATAATATCAAATTACTTTCTAAATGGTTTTATCTATTCATAGGTCCACCAAAATTGCAATGACAAGGTGTGAGGTAAAACCTGAAGATTGTTTTACATACGTTTGACTTATTATTAAAGATATGAAGAATTATTCCATATGTCTGTTAATAGTTAGCAGCTTGAAAAATGATTTGTTTAAATCCTTTGGCTTAAATGTTTTAGTTTTAAAGATCTATCCAGGAAATTTCAAAGTCAACTTAGTTATCTATGCTAGATATTCTAGCTTTTATATTGGCAATAATTTCTTCCAAGAAAAAGAATATTACCCTGTGGTCTTAGGACATTATGCCTTTCCCTTGGTAGTTTTATTAATTCATTAGATTCCAAAATCTCATTTAGTAAATGTTCATTGGTTTCATTGTTTTCATTGTGCTCATTGGTTTCAAAGATTGTGATCTGCATAGTTGGACTACTAATGTGCATTAGTTTCCCGAATGTGAGATAATTTAAAAGGTGATTTGATTTGGAATCACAAAGATTTGGTGTAAACCTCACCTACAATACTTACTGTGTGACCATGGGCAAACTATAATAATAGGAAAATCATGGAGTATTTTTTTATATGTGATTGTCATGTATTCTTATTTCTTCCTCATTTTTAAAGCATTCTGATCAACTAGATCAAGGCCAGATTTGAGGAGCAAGAAAAAAGTAGGAATGGGTGATGAAAGGTGAGAACTGGATCAGTAACAGTACATTAAGAAATCTCTACCTCTAGAATTCCTTTAGCTACAGACATGAGGTAGTGTGGTATGATAGATGAAATCCTGAATGAAATCCTAAATCAATTCTATCTGGGTTTAAATTCTATCTATACTTACTAGTATTGTGACTATGGGCAAGCAATTTAACCACTGACTGCTTCAGTTTTTTCATCTATAAAATGGCAAAAATACTACTTTTAGTCCCTCCCTTACAGGATTGGCATGAGGATAAAATGAGAGAATGTATGTAAGTATATTTTGAACTTTATAATACTATATACATATGAATTACTTATTTTTCTCAGAATGGAATACATTTTAATCATTTTGATAGCAATTGAATGTTTTATTTTTAGTTTGGTGAAATCCTGGCATAACCAAGAAGTAAGGAGATAATGCTGACTCTTATAATGCCTTACTAAGAGAATGGGTAAAGGTTTAGGCCAGCCCCACATAGAATTGGCAAAGGAGCAAAGAAAATAGTGAAGACCCAGAAACTCTTCATTGGTCTTAAACTCTGGCATATAGTCTGTTCCTAAAGGGCCCTCCCATGGGCCTCTAGCCTCCCATGGCTAGGATTGCCACTTCTATTATATTTCTATGTCTTCCAGCTCTCTATTTTTATCTCTCAAAGAAACCAGGGAAGAAATAGCATTCAATTACATGATCTCTCCTGCTTTTTTTTCCTGTCCCTTGCTCATAGTCTTGCAAATGCAGCTGCTTGTCTTTATTAATTGTTTGATGTAAATGATTTTTGTGATTGAGTGTATGTAGGTGCTAGAATGGAGGACGATCCAAGTTCAGTCATTATCTCATTGCTAGTTCAAATTTATTCTTCTATACATAATTCTTCTCCTCTGTAAATTTCTTTCTTTAGAGCATACTTTCCACTTAGCTCATGGTAGTAGAATTGAGGCTGGTGGGCTTTGCTTCTAAAAGGTCACATCAAATCCATTCCCTCCCAAGGGGGCAAGATTTACTGCTATCTGATGCATTTGTTGGCTGGTACTTCCATCTTCATATCATGAAGGAAAGAGCAGTGGGCTAATATTATCTCTAAATTTGTCAGCATTTTGACATTAACTCTTTCAGATTTCCCCAGTATTTTCTGTTCACTGTAATGTGATATAGCTTTCTGGCAATTTCCCATAAACTATCTTAGATAATCTTGACTTTGAAGAGATATTTGGCTTATCATGCTGGCAAGGGATATCAAGGGAGCGCCTCATTCCAGAAAGAATATGGTCTTCTCTAAAATTTGGCTTGAGTGATGTCACCCTGGAGATGGAGTTCTAAGAGGTGGTAGGCTCCCTTTCACTGGAGGTTTTCTAACAATGGCTGAATCCTCATTGTTTTTTTTTTTAAATAGAAGGGATTCCTAGACAAGTGTGGATTACACTAAATGACTTCTGATATCTCATCTGTCTCTTGAGATTTTGTGAAGTCAGACCCACAAAGTGATGTAACTGTGCTTTCCTGTTTCAGCATGGAACATGGAAGAGGGGAATGCAGTTTTAGGAAAAGAAGATACTCAAGTTGCTGGTTGGTGTTGAGTATTCCCAGATAGAATCTTTTCCCCAATTCTCCCCCTCAAAAACCTTTCAAAAAACCTCCTCTTTCTTTCTGTGGCAATTTTTGTACTTATTCTCTCACTCTAATCCTTGTTTATAGCTTTAATCCAAAAGACTGAAGAAGAAAGGAAGGAAGAAAGAAGGGAGGAAAGAAGGAAAGAAAGGAGAGATGGAGGGATGGAGAAAGGGAAAGAGGGAGAAAAGAAAGAACAAAGGGAAGAAAGAAGGAAGGGAGGAAAAGATGGAGGAGGGAGAAAGGAAGAAAGGGAGACAAGAAGGAAGGAAGGGAGGAAGGAAAGAAGGAAGGAAGGAGGAAGGAAGGAAAGAATGAAGGGAGAGAGATGGAGTAAGGGAGGAAGGAAAGGAAGAAAAGAGGAAAGGAAGGAAGGAGAGGGGAAGGAAGAAAAGAAAAGCAAAAGGGAGGAAAAGAAGAAGAAAAGGAGGAAAATAAAAGAGGGATGAAGGAAAAGAAGAAAAGAAAGGATGGGAAGAAAAAAAAATATACACTTATTAAATACTTATAAATAACCACAGTGATTGTTGTTTTTGTTGTTGTTTATTCTTTGTTCTTTAAGAATACTGTGACATCAGGGAGGTGATATCATAGCATGCAAGTCAATTGGATTTAAGTGAAGGAGGTCTGTGATCACCTGCCTCACTTTCCCTTCCAGAGCCATCTGGATCCAGTGGCAAGATACAGATCAAGATAACTGGAGATGGCCCTGTATGTAATGGAAGACATTTCCCTTTTTAATCTAAGGTTTTCAACAGGTCTTAGTTTGACTGAGGCCACATCCATTCAGTGATTAAGGCTAGGTAGAAATTGAGGCAAAGAATCTTTTCTTTCACCTAGACCAAAAAAAAATCCAAATTAATAAAGAAATGACGAATGAATCAGGGAGGGGAAGACCCTCAGCATTTCTGGCCAAAGCAGGAATGACTGATATTCACATTCAATCTTAGTCAATCAAGACCTAAACAATTACTAAATGGGTGACCTAGGACCTATTGGTGACCAATGAGAATCATAATGGTTTTAGTTTAAGGCTTGGTTCTTAAGAAAGAAATCTAGTCAGTATATTCTACTGTGCCAAGCACTTTGCAAATGTTATCTCATTTGATTTTCGCAACAACCCTGGGAGGTTAGGTGCTGTTATTGTTCTCATGTTACAGTTGAAAAAACTAGAACAGATAGAGGTGAGTTGACTTGCCTTGGGCCACATAACTACTATGAAAATGAGAATAGAAAAGTATCTCCATGTCCAGACCTGCATTCCCTCCTATATGGCAAGTCATGGGGACATGATACATGAAAACAATAAAAATGCTTTCACTGATACTGCATCTTTCAATGGTGTTTGTAGCTTTTTCCAAGCACTTTTAGATCTAACACAACTTAAGTAACTTTCCTAAGTGAGTTTAATAAGGAAGGACCAATAGAATCATGCCACTTTGGTAGGTCAGGAGAGATCATATCTGGGACTTGTAGAAGCTGACAATCCTATGAAAGACTCTTTGTATGTGTGACAATAGAGAAGTTCCAGAGAATGGATTTTCTGGACAACCCACCCTGATGGAGGGAGACCTTCCTAGAGTGCAGTAAAGTTCCCCTCTGCTGCAGTTCCACTTACCATTGGCAGGCAGCTGTAACTAAGGTTTTCTTGTTTCTGGATCGCTGCCTACACTGCAGAATTTTCACAAGGGGAAGGGAAAAGGGAAGGTTTATGGGCTGATATTATCAGAGATGAAATAAACTCAGTGGCAACAAACAATATCCTAGACCAGATTTCCTCAGTAGTCTCCATGGAATAATTTGCCCAATATCAATTGATATTAAGAGCATAAAAAATTAAAAATGATAAGGCAAATGCTTTTCTTTCTTTTTTTTAAATCTTTTTTTCTAGGTTTAGTGTTGTGGTCTTCATTGCAGGCTGATATTTCTCTAAGGTTTGAGAAGAATAGAAATATAGAATCACTGAACCTCTGAATTGGAAGGAAACTCAGAGGTCATTTAATCCAGTGTACATCTGAAAGTAATCACCCTATTCAATATCCCCAAGTGCCCTGCTTGTCAATGATTTTTTTTCCTTTTGTTTAGGGCTACTTCATCTGTGAAACCTCCCTTCATCTTGCCTCCACCTTTCCAGAGCTGATTTTTCTAGATTACTTTGTCATGTAGAAGAAAGACAAGTTGAAGTTGCAAAGAGGCAGTTTTGTCCCTATGGAAGGAGAAATTTCTTAACAATTAGAGAGGAATCCCCTTCCAGAAGTGGGAGTGATTGTTTTAGGAAGTGGTGGGTTCCAACCCTCTCTCCCTGCTCCTCACAGCATACTGTTCAATATGACGGAGTAAATCTAAGTTTTTTATGATATGGCAGACAAGAGTTGTCTGTATAACATATCTTGCTAGAAACACATTTTACCTGAGACAAGGACACAAAAAGTTCATATTTAAATGGACCATTTTCCTTCCTTTTTTTTGTTTGAGGAGGAGAAATATATAAGAAGAGACTCATACCAGAGAACAGTGAAATTCTAGTTGAACCTCAGTCCATAAAGGCTCAGTTCCAGCAAGGCAAGATGGAGAGGATCATTGGGTCAGGCATGCCCTTTTCTAGAGGCTCTGCTCTCTCTCTTTGTTTGGACAATCAGCGTGAACAATTTTTTCTTCACTTGATGAAAGACAAAATCATTATGTTCCTTGGATTCTCCCAGTAATGTTTAGTATTTTTCTATGACCCTAGTCTCTTTATACCTTAAACCTTTAGTCCCAGTCCCAAGCACATTCCTAAATAACATAGTTATAACTTCTTACTACCTGGCTATGGATATTTATACCTATACTCACTCATTCTATTTGGCATCTATATCATTTGTAACATATATCACTCTATATCAACAAGCAAGTTGTAAAAATCGTTTTAAAATGGACTCTTCATCAAGAGTCCAAAACATCTGCTGTCATGGTGGAAAAAGTGGGAGCCAAGAGTCTTGGGTTCTAATGTTAGCACTATCACTAATTTTGTGATTGTGGTAAATCTTTTACCTCTCTAGGTCTCAGTTCATCCATATCTAAAATGGAGCTGTATCACTGAGGGGGTCTACCTAACTTATGAAATAATGTATTCATCAAAGTAGTAAAGTAAAACGTAATATCTGCCTTATCTACTTTATAAGATACTCATAAGATACAAATAGACCTAATGTATGTGAGAATTCTCTGGAATGCTACAAAGATCTATATAGCAACAGGGAGACGTTGAAGTCTTTAAAGTAGGAGAATGATATGATCAGAAAGAAATATGCTGTAGCATTCATCATAATCAATATTATCATCAATTTTATTTCACCTTGGAATTCCAAGTGAATACAAATGAAGGAATAATTAGAATCACATAATTTTAGAGATAGAAGGACCAAGAGATAATCTAGTCTAACTTACACTTTAACAAGAATTTATTCTATACTGTACCTTACAGCTATTTTAAATATAGTTTGAGAATGAGAGTCATAAGGTCTTCTGGCTTTCTCTCTTCCTTCATTCAATACTGGGCATTCTCCCCTGTGTCCTTCACCACCATTATTTTTATCTCAGATTAAGAGTTATATTCATAAGGATGACATAAGACTCATGCCAGGAGCTTGGCTATACTCTCTTATAGATGGATCAGTGGTCCTAGGTCATATAATACAGTAGAAAGTAGACAAGATCTGGTGTTAGAGGAACTAGTTTCACATTTCAACAGTGTTTCTTGTTTGCCTACTACTGTATGATCTTGGGTATCATTTCCTTTCTCTAGGCATCATTTTCCTTACCTGTAAAATATATAATTTTCACTAGATATTCTAAAGTCTTTCCCAATTCACTATCTTTGGGAAGTCATCATATTTTCCCAATGCATGTATTTATGTGTTGTGCAATAGAAGCAATAACTCTGCATTTCTGAATCTTAGTTCTCCTAAACCTCTCTCTGTTTAATTTCATCTTAGGTGTAATAGTCTAACCATTTTGAATTGTTAGAAAGGATTAGATTTAATATGGAATACTTGGGTTCACCAAACCTGATATCAGGTACACACAGTTAACAGTTTTTTTTTTCAGTGTAGACAGTATCAAGAACAAAGATCCAGAAAGCATCTCCATATGTAAAAATTTAATCTCAAGTATCAGAGAGAGGTAATATCTGTTTGATTGATAAGTTATATTGAATGAAGAATGATCAGATAAAATAGATATTTAACTTGAAGAAGAAAAAGCCCAGGTCATTATCTTTAGTTATGTGAAGGTCATAGAATTATTACTAACTTTAAAATAATAGACCCTATATTCACATGATAGTTCACATCTTTTTGTGTGATCTTGGGCAAGTAAGTTAATCTCATTGGACCTCAGTTTCCTGATATGGATCAGTGGTCCTAGGTCATATAATACAGCAGAAAGTAGACAAGATCTGGTGTTCACTAGATATTCTGAAGTCTTATGTGTAAAAGAGGAGATTGAACTAGATGATGTCTAAGGACCGTTCTATCTCTAGATTTTTGGTCCAACAACTCTCAAAGAGGAAAGACAAAGAGTACTTGTCCTGCATTTTGAGAAGTAGGACTAGTGGCAAAAGAGGCAAGAAAGTAGATTATTGACTCAAAATAAATAAAATTTCAATTAGAGCTGTCAAATAGTGAATTGCTGTATATTTATGAGGTAATAAACCCCCATTGATGAAGCTAGATAAATTAAAATGTGATGGTTATTGTAGATAGTTTAGAAATGATTTGTGCTTCAGATAAAGATTGGGTCAGATGGATTTTAAAGTTATTTCCAAAGCTAAGATTCTGTGAATTCTTAACTGAAAGAACAAAATTAAAAAGAGATGGAATCTTCTTTTTCTTGAATTTATAATATTAAGTTAAACAAAAAAAGACTATTTCTTCCAAAGTCTTTACATTAAAGAACAGGCTAACAGGAGAGTAGATAACCTTTTGGGATAAAGAAGTTTAGAAAATTAATGAAGCATGTTGTCAGCAGATGTGAGACATATTTCCCTTAAAAATTGTCTTTGTCACATGCTAGTCTTTTCCTTATAGGATGCTATTGCTTTTGGTATATCCTTTACAATCAGCAAAATTTTGAGGCTGCCATGGCACAGGTATTTAGTTATGTCTGTGGCATTGCCACATAAAACCTCAGCTGGTCTCAAAGGATAGGAAGACCATGTGATGTAATGGATGAAGCATGGTTTTTAAAGTACAAAGTCTTCTTGATGTGGAGATTCATTGTATGATATGGTTCTTCATCTGAGAAATGAGGCCAATGTTATTACCTTCCCCTCTCATCCTCATCATTTTCCTCACAAAACTAGCTGTGACACTGCGGGAAAACCTGCTCTGCACCCAGAAAGGTTCAGTGTCATTGCAAAAACTGATGACTGTCAATGTACCATGGGAAATAACCCTTGGCATTGCAATCATGGGCTCTAGGAGCACATTTGACACTGACAGGGCTGATAGATAAAAAACTAAAAAATATAAATATTTGTCTCAAGCTCTATAGGTGCCATCCAGAAATGTGTGTTGGGAGCAGGTTGGCAAAGACCTCTGGTTTGAGATTGCTTTTACTTGATATGATTGTCCTGGAAGGAAGCTTGGTGTGCACCATATTTTGTGTTAGAAAAATATTGCTGTCAGAGGTGAACTACAGGAGAAAAAGGCGACATTCTTTAGTATTCCATTATAATGTCTGAAGACTGCCTAGGAAAGATACTTTTTTGGGGAGCTTATTTAATGCATTTTCTTACCCTGCAAGTTCTTGCTCCTCATCTTCTTTAATTTTTATTTAGTTTTTGCTAAATGGATTTTCTTTCACATATAATATATACTGTGTAGTATCATTACTAAATTCTACTATATCTCACTCTTGTCTCTTGAGTGAAATTATAAATGCCTCAAAAGATATAAAGATGTATCAAAAGATACCATCAGTGGTATAGATCCAGATTCCTATCAATCCAAACTCATTACATATTGAGAATGGAATCTACATATTATTTGACTTCTTGACCTCTTTGAGGGATTTTCTCTATTATAGGAGGTTTCAAATGGATGGAAGGAATTGGTCCACTTACTTCCCTGAAACCTTTCCTCTAAATTTTCTGAGCTGGAGGAATGGAAGAACATAAACTTTTTGAGGATGTGACAATCATATCTTCACCTTTTATAGAGTAGAAGAGTGAAAGGAACAAGGTCCGTCTCTCCAGTTGTGATTTTTGTATCTTTTTTCTCCTTCAAAGACTGCAGAGTGAATATTCTTCTACTCATCCTGGGAAGGACTATTCATTTGAAAAAATAAAGCCCTATGTAATTTGATCAGCACATATTTAATGAGCATCTGTAATTATGTGAAGGACTTGAAGTCTAGATTGTGGGCTCCATAAATGGAACAGTGATTTTTTATTTATATATATCTGATGTCTAACATATCGCCCAAATTGAAATACTTAATAAATGTTAAATTGAATTAGGGACACAAAGCATAAATTCAGACAAACTGTTGATATATAAGAGATATAAAATGTAAGATCCAATGCCTATCTCAGGTAGTTTAAAATCTAGTTGGGAAACAAGGCACAAACACAATTAACATATCCTGAATGCTCTGCCCTCTCTCTAAGCTAAGAAGCCTCTTAGTTTCCCTTGCTTCTTTCAAGACTCAATTCAGATCCCACCTTCTTCAGAAGACTTCTCTAGTACCCCTAGCAAAAGTTTTATTTGGCAATGACATATGTGTATCTTTAGTTAGATATTCACATACTGATTTCCTATTTAGAATGTGAACTCCCAGAGGTAAAGGGAAGTGTTTTTGCCTTTCTTTGTATATTCAGTGTTTAGTATGATACGTGGTATGCAGCACATGCTTAATAAATGTTTGTTGAGTGGCTGACTATTGTAATTTATACTTATCTGTGTGCTTTACTTTTCTGTTAAACTATAAGTTTGCTGAGGTCAGGGACCATGTGTCATGTAAAATTTGTTTTTCCTCTGCAATTAACTGAGTTAGGTACACTGAAATATTAAGCACTTAATAATATTTGGTACAATGTGTCATATCATATTTAGAATTAGCTAGAATCCAGAGGTTCAGCCTCATAGGCTAGTGCTACAAGAGATGTATTACTAAGATTCCTTATCAAATCAATAGTATTGACAATAAATATTATAGAAATCCAGAAGAGAGAGAATTTGTATAAATAACTAGATTATTTTGGAATGGATTATTAATGTAATGAAGACCTTTCAGGTTAATTTGGCCCTTTGAAAGGCTGTCTGTCTAGTTTTTTTAAAAATGTAATGGTATGCACACACACACAAAAATCTCTTCAGAGGGAGACCACACTGATGATCCAGAGAGTAAAAGAAAGATATGTGCAGACAAATGGCACAGTGAATAAAGTACTAGGACTGGAGTTAGGAACATCTGAGCTCAAATCTGGACTCACAAGCTTACTATGTGATGCTGGGAAAGTAATTTACCAATGTCTGACTCAGTTTCCTTATCTGTAACATGGGAATAGTAATAATACCTATCTCTCAGGCTTGTTGGGAGGATCAACTGAGATATTAGTTATAAAGTACTTAGAACAGATTCTGGCATATAGTTACCATTATACAAATGTTAAATATTAATCATTATCTATAAATTGCTTACTCTAAAGAGTAAGGGGGATTAATAATGGCCTGAATCTCTTGGCACTAAGACTACTGATCTAGCACTTTGTAAGAAGCTATACTTTAGAGGTAAAAGTGCATCTCCTTCATTTTACAAATTGGGAAATTGAGGCTCAGAAAAGTTGACTTGCTCAAGCTCACATTGGTAATAAGTAGCAAATCTGGGATTTGAATTTAGTTAAAACCAATTCCAGTGTAATTGCTTCTATATAACACAACCTATGACATTAAAAACCTTAAAAACAATGAAACTTTGTAAGACTTAAGAACTCAGATCATTGCAATTACCAGTCATGATTTCAAAGTACTAATTATGAAGCATACTACCCATCTCCAGATGGAGAAATGATGTGGACTCAAAATACTGAATGAGATATAAATTCTTAGATATAGGCAACATGAGGATTTGTTATGTTCCTTTAACATGGAACTCAAGTTTTGTTTTAATTTTTCTTTGTCTGGGTTGCTTCTATTAGCATCTCTTTGCATATTGCCCTTCATGGTATATGGAAGGAAGTATCCCAGCCTTCAAGATACTGATTGGGCTGATGCCAGCAGTGTATCAGCTTATCCTTTTCTCATTTCCACAGGGGCATCCCAATTGATTTTTTCCCTAGTAATGGTTCCTGAGGCAATTAAGATCCCAGTAATTTAGATGGGCAATGACAACTACCTTTGTGCTGGCTATGGAAGGGCCAGAGTGCTGGAACTCACCAAATGTTAAGTTTATTAGCAGCAGTGGTGTTGCTATCAGTAATGCTATTTATAGCCAATTTGTGGGTTTATTAACCCCCAAATAACTACTAAATACCCATCACAGCACAGAACTTCTAAGCAGAATGCTTCAAGGATCTTGGAATTTCCTTCCCAACTGCTTCTGTGCACAATATGTTTTGGCTTTCTTGAGGATTGATTTAAGTCTGATCTCCAAAAATAAATGATTCCAGGTTGTCAGATTCTGAGCATTCTGGGAGATGATTCCACAACAGAATATCAGAGAAGATGAAATCCATCCCCCCCATTGGACTGTTAGAATTCATTTCCATAGTCGGAATCTTAAACTACAGTCCAGTCTGTCTTAAGGTTGATTCTAACGTATGCTATAGCAACCTTAGGATCACTTGTCATAGCCTTGTGTGAAATAGAAAGTCAAACTAATAGAGAAAACAATAATAGCTAACATTTGTATAGAACTTGCTAGGTGGTGCCATAGTGCAAAGAACACTGGGCCTAGAGTCTGGAAGACTGATCTTGAGTTCAGTCTGGCACTAGCTGTATGACCTTAGACAAGTCACTTAAACCTGTTTGCCCTAATCCAGTGGAGAAGGAAATGGTAAAGTACACCCATAATTTTCCTAAGAAAACTCCAGAATGGGTTCACAAAGAGTCACATACAACTCAAACAACTGAACAAGAATATATAGCATTACAATATGCTACACATTTGCTAAGGACTTTACAATTGTTATCTCATTTGATCCTTACAACAATCCTGGGGAGTATCTACATTTTACATGTGAAGAAATGAAAGGAAACAGTGATTAAATGATTTATCATACAATTAGCAAACATCTGAGATCATTTTTGAACTCGGGTCACAGGACTCCTTTCCTGTACTACCTAGCTGTCCCAGAACCAATAACTTGCCCTACTTTTTTATATTTATGGTGAACAATCTTCTCTTCTCTTCTCTTCTCTTCTCTTCTCTTCTCTTCTCTTCTCTTCTCTTCTCTTCTCTTCTCTTTTTCTTTTCTTTCCTTTTGTTTTGGTATTGATAACTGGGCTATGGTTTTGTTGCAGTATGGTGAAAAGGGCACAAGACTTGGAATAATTAAGCCTAAATTGAATACTATGTACGACTTTTACTACACATATGACTTTGTTCAAGGCACTGAATTCAAATCCCCGGCCCTTAGTTTTTCCATCTTTAAAATTAAGCAATTGGACTAGACCATTTCCAATCTCCACCAATATATGTGACTATGTGCAAATTACTTCAGTCCAGCCTCACTTTTTTCATCTTTAAAATGTAGATAAGAATAACTATTGCTTAGTTCACTTAATTTTTTCTGAAAAAATTCCTTGTGAACAGAGATATTTTACATAAACATGATATTATTTTTGTCATCTCCTCTATCAGAGCAAGATTTCCTAACAGACCCTTTCCTAAATAGCCAAACTGTCATTTTTGGAATCATAAGGATAGGACTTTTAGGGCATGTATCAGGCAGTAGAATGAGAGATAGTTTTGAATTTAGTTACCATTGTGAAAAAAAATCCCCTCCAAAATCGTTTCTGTAGAATAACTTATATTGCTTCTATTGTCAAAAATGAAAATTATGCACAGTGGTTACAGCACCAGCCTTGAAGTCAGGAGGACCTGAGTTCAAATCTGGTCTCAGACACTTCCTAGCTGTGTGACCCTGGGCAAGTCACTTAACCCCAATTGCCTCAGAAAAAAAAATGAAAATTATGTAACTATGTTTCCTTTTTTTGCCTTGCTGCCAGAGAACATAGAATTCAATTCATTGCACTCTATAAAGTGAGTTATTATTTATTGGTCAAATGCTGGAATCTACTCAATCTGGTTCCTGAAAGCATCTAATTCTTTTGCTTCCTTCAGACAATCTTTTCTCTTTTTAGCTATAAATGTCATATGTTACACTATGTTTTAATCTATAAGGTGCCTCAGTTCCTTTTGGGGGTGAGTGGAAATGTGCGTCTCATCTGACTACAAACTCTGAGTTTTCAATTAATGAGGTCAATCACTAATGTCTCTCAATAAACTGACTAGATCAGTTGGAACAATAACCATAGCTGGTATCTTTTATACCCTTTTAAAATCATTATTATTAATTTTATTAATCACTAATTATAATTTTAAATAATTATACTTACTCTGTGACCTTGTCAAGTCACTTAATTTCTATTTTTCTCAGTTTCCTTAAATATAAAATCAGAACAATAATAGCATCTACCTTCCAAAGTTGTGAAAACTAAATGAGATGATAATTGCAAAGTGCTTAACATAGTGCTTGGCATGTAGTAAGTGCTATATAAATGTGAGATGTAATAATAATTGTTATTATTCCTGCCACCTTTTCACGTTTGTCATATTATAACATGTTGAGGCTCAAGGAAGAGTAGAATTTTGATGTACAATAGTGAGAAAAAGACTGGATTAGGAATCAAAGGTCTCAGGTTTAAATTCTGCCTTTACTCCTTAATACCTCTGTGACTGGGCAAATCATCTTACTTCTATGGACCACAGCGTTCTTTATTGTGAAATTAAGGGATTCTAATAAGAAGGAATTATAACAACAGATCAAAATTAAAGGTATTATGTAATTTGATGAGGGGAAAACAAAAGGAAACACTGAAATCAAGGAAACACTTTAGAATTTTTCTGAAACACGTTTATTGTTGCCCTCTCTGTAGAAGAAAATTTTAATATATTAACCAAGGTAGAATGGAAAAATAAGCCTTGATCTCTCATGCTATAGAAGTGACTAGGTCTTTGTGCTTCTTTTAAATCAGTGTTTGATTCTAAGATCAAACACTAGAATTAATTATTGTTAGTGTTTCGGGATTTTTTTTAAGTCTCCAAACCCTAATTTCCTCCTGGACTTTCTTTGTTTTTTTCAACAGCTCAGACAACTCCCCTTTCTTCTTTCCTGGACATATAATTTGTTCTTGTGAATTTTTAGCTTAAAAAACACCACTCAGCTGTCCTAACAGCATTATTTTTATAACCTGAATGACATGAGTGCCCTTCTCTCAGCCCTTGGTACAAGTTTACATTTAATATGATGGTGATCGTCCTTCACATTTATTCCTAATAAGAATAATTGTGTTCATTTTCATGACTGGTGGGATCCTGACTTGCCTTGACTTAGGATTTGAAACATCCCCAGGGCTCACAATAGCCTTCCACTTACGCATGATTACAAAACAACATCATCAACAACAACAATAACTAAACAAATTCTGAGTCCAAGTATTCATAACGAGGAGAAGATTAATGTTAAAGAATAATATATCCTCCCACTCCTTTGCAGAGACTGAAAGTTCACTGGCATGAAACATGTCTTATTATCCATTTCTTTTCAATATGTTGATCAATTTTGCTAAAAAATATCTCTTCCTTTTTTAAATTAAAAATATGTAAGAGATGATTCTTTAAAAGATTTAAGGATTCAGGGAGAAATCCAAATAATGTCAAAACAAAAGATACAATAAAATGTATTATTAAAGAAAAATAGTAATGGAATCATAGATCAAGGATTGAGGGAACACAAATAATTTTTTTTGAGGCACAATCCATTAATGATGAAGAACATGCTATCCCTTTTGAGCTGGATTTTGGAATTGATAGGCCTAGATGAAGTAGTAAACTCTACCCAATGCTAAAGACTAACCTAAGTCCTATTAAAAAGGAGTTGATAAAAGGGTATAAGACTGTATGAGATAAATGTGGTTTATTACATGTTCATGCATTTATTTTTGTCCCAAGATCTATATAGCATGGAACTATATTTGAAGTCAATCATAGGATCACATTTCTAGAGTTGGAAAAAACTTCACAAGTCAGCTGGTTGAAGGTCCTAATTTTTCAGATGAGGAGGCCCAGGAAGGTTGACTAACTCACTAAAAGTCACACAGATAATAAGAATCAGTTAGAATTTGAATCCAGGTTCTTGGACTTCAGAGAGACTCCAGACTTTCCATTATACAATGATTTAATTCTGCTGTTGGCTTCCTGTGTCCTTGAGATGAAGATTTGAGTCCCATCTTTGCTGTCAGTCAACTGGGTAGCCTTGAATTATTAATCATTTAAACTGTAGGGATTTTGTTTTCCTCATTTGCAAATGGAGGGGAATGGATAGAACCTCTAAAATTCCTTTTAGCTCAAAATCTATAGTCTTTGTTTTTCAGAGAAGTACCTGAAGTTCAGAGAATGAAAATGACTGATCTGATGAGGTCACCCAATTGATTTGCAGCAGTACTGAGACTCAAACTTGAATTTCCTGATTCATAGTAGACTACTTTTTCCTACTACTCCATAACTAGCCATGTCATTGGTAAAAAAAATGGCCATTTGTGAAAAATGAAAATTTTATCAGTTATACTGTGGCATCTGTATAGAATACAGGAAAAAAATTGTTGTTATAATTTCTAAAATACAAGGACAAGGTCACAGTAAAGTCATTTAGAATTGTGGCTTAGAACAAGTTTAATAGCAGAAAAATGCTTTTCTACTACTGATTTATTGCCTGAGCTTTTAACTTAAAAAAAAATCAGCAGATTGATTGCACAACTTGCAGTTAGAGACATGCTTACTTTTTTTTTTTTTTTTTGCAGGCAGGGCTAATTCATAAAACATCACTGACCTGTTTTCAGCCTCATTTCTTGTAAACATGTTATGTTTTGCTTAGAGAAACTTAAAACTGACTCTCCAATACAAGAGAAACACAAGGTTTTTCACACACAATGGATTAATGGTACCGCAACTGAAGAAGTCCTTTGGGTGGAATTCCAAATCATGCTTTAATAGTACTTTCAGATATTGAGCCTAGGAAAGATTGTTGTCTCATGCATCTTTCTGCCTTTATATAAGACCATCCCTATATGAACCCTGTTGACCAGTGACTCTCTCCAGAAGACCCAGCTGGTATATCATTTCATGATCTGTTAGCGATCTGTCATCCTTACCAGATGAGGTGATCTGAGCTAAACTTCTGAACTCTTAATAAGTTGGGGGTTTGACCCAAAATGAGTCACATGGGGAGAACAATGGCTAGGGAAAGACTTTCACCACTCTAGGATCTCAAGAAAAAGTACATTGGTACTACTTTTTTATATAATTTCTTCCCTGGGCCTATTTCTTTATTAGTAATTTTTTAAAGTTTCATTTTACTTTCCATTGATAAAATGACTCTCAGTCAATTTATTAATTTAATATGTCAGATATATTTGGAATAAAGAGATTTTTTTTAAAGTAAGAATATTATTAATTTAAGAGGGTTACTCTTTTTTCAAATCTTCATTAAAGGAAGTATTATATTTCCCTCACACACTAAACTTGTGCAAACTGATTCCTTCAGTGCTTTCTTCAGCATTTCTCATGTTATTGGCTTCATATGATATCCAAGGCAGTACAGTTATTAGTCCCAAGAATGGTGCCTGCAATATTTAGCTCTGTACAAGAATTGCCCTCCATGCCCAGTCTGCTAGATACTTAATGTGGTCAGTGACATTTTTCCAAGTCTGTTTATTACCTGCTGGTAAGAATTCCTATGAGACAATTTGAGATGAAACTTTAGGAGTAATTAGGTTTTATGAGGACATAATGCCCTTCAAGCCTAATTTCACATGATGTTAAGTCAATGCTGATATTCAATTCTTTTTCGTCTGTTTTCAAGTTAAAGGTCGAAAGTGTCCTGAAATTAGCTGGAATGTTATACCCATCAATCCCGCCATGTGGCTGCCACCTCTTTGCCCAGTTGTATTTGGATAGGAAGACAGATTTTTTTCTTTGTAAATGTCTTACATTGACAATTTTTTTTTTTTGCTTTTTGCTGAGGCAATTGAGGTTAAGTGACTTGCCCAGGGTCACACAGCTAGGGAATGTTAAGTGTCTGAGACCAGATTTGAATTCAGGTCTTTTCCTGACTTCAGGGCTGGTGCTCTATCCACTGCGCCACCTAGCTGCCCCCATTGACAAATTTTTTGAGGGAATGATCTCTCCTGGACAGAATGAGCACATTTCAATCAACCATTAGGGAAAATGGTTCTTGAGCCTTTTCCTTACCCTAAAACCCAAGTACTAGATGCCATTATAGCTCCAGTAATTTAAAAGTTGTCCCATTTTCCTTTTTAGATATTTTCAGTGTCAAAGGTTATACTCTCTTAATGAGTGTTGATTTCATATATGATTTTTTCTAGTTCTAATTAGAGGACAAAGATTATATTTGTCTCTATAAAAATATTTGTAGAGAAACTAAAACAATCTTGTTCTTACCAAAAGACTTTTGTTGGTTGCAGTTATGAAAGATAATGAGGTTGAGAAAATGTGAGTATACATTGTCTCTTCTGCTTCTATGGTGTTTCTGCAGCTGGAGGTCATGTTTTTATTCATATTAGCTTGTAAAATAAAGCTATCTTACTCACTGCATAGAACTTGGCTTCTATTCCCATGTATTACTTTTTCCTTTTGGGACTAGGATTAGAGCTGAATATACTTAAGCAGAAATTTTAGTTGGTAGTTTAAGCATATACAGTGTTTTTCTTGCTTTGACTTTGTGCTATTTTTCTACTTTAAATCCCTTTTATAAAAAAAAAAATCCCAATGGCTCGCATTCATTGCTGTCCCTAACTTCTCATAACCCTCCCTATAATAATCGGAAAACTATATGAATATGTATACATACATATACGCAGATGTATGCATAAACATATATATAGGCAGGCATCTGTGTATGCATGCCTATATATGTATATATCCTCCTATGTCTGTATATATAGGAATGTATGTATTTTTTCACATGCAGAATATAAAGATATAGAAAGCATTGTTCTTAAAAATTTCAAAGAATTTTTACATCTATGTTACATTTCTGTACCCCATAATGGTTCCAGGTAGTAGATATAAAGGAACATATATTCACTTTACAGCTAAAAAAACCTGAGGCATTTAGAGGTTAAGTATATTGCCTGAATCACCTATTATTGTATGAGGAAAGAATGTCTGAAAATATCAGCAATAACCTGTATATATGTCTATGTATATATATATATACATATATATGGATATGTGTATGTATATATGTGTGTGGGTGTGTTTATATTTGTATATATATATATATATATAACTGCATATGTGTGTATATTTCCCCCCAAAAGAAATGGTCTTTTTTTTCAATCAGCTCATTTGAATAGATTACTTAATTAGCATTTATTGTTTGTAAAATTTCTTGTCCAGAAGTAAAATTTTAGTGGCTACATTTTTGAAGGAAAACAATTTAATGGGTGATAATCTTGTATAGCAGTTCTGAATTTTCAAATTGATTTTCTGGTAGTAAATTGTTCTTCAATTGTAGTGCTTTCTCAACCATCATTAGAAAACAAGTCTCCTTTCTAAATGTATTCATAACCATTAAAACACTATCTCCAGTTTCCTGCCATTTGAAACAGGTCATAACTTCAGACACAAACATTTAAAGGACAACTATACTTTTACTACTACATTAACATGCTATGAAAGTCTGAATGTGCTGTTGAAGTTTATAGAGCTTTGCAAATCCTGATGGGAACTGTTTCGTTCCACTCATTCTGAGTGTGTGGAGATAACCTTTTTTTGTATATCATGTTATTTCATTTAACTTGAGTTTTGCCTTAATCTTATTTATCAATCTGATATATGGCAGGGACAACACAGAGGCTTGCTAAGACTTGTTTCCTATCTTTTTTCATTGCTTTTCTTTCTCAAATAATACTAAGAAGGAGAGGAGGCTAAAGTCAGTCATTTACATTGTGAAAGGATCCCTGCCATTTGATGATTGTAATAGGTGGTAGTGATTTAGGCTGGTCTGCTTGCCTCAAGACAATGGTACTTGAAGGTATTTCACAAAAGGGAGCTCTGGACAGTCACAAGATTCCTACACATTGCATATCATATTGATGCATTTGGTAGATAACAATGCTGTTTCTAACATAGGTGGGATGTTTTCTTATTTTTAAATGAATTAATTTATTTTTAATACACATTGCTTTATAAAGCAATCTTTGTTATATAACATATAACATAAAGAATCTTGTTGGGAGAGAAAAATCAGAAAAAAAGGAGAAAAACAATGGAAGAGAAAAAAAAACAGAAAAAAGAAGTGAACATGTGATGATTTATGACCAGTCTCTGAAATTCTTTTTCTGGATGCAGATGGCATTTTCTGACCAAAGTCTATTGGGATTGCTTTGGATCACTGAACCACTGAGAAGAACCAAGTTGTTCATAGCTGATTATCGCACATTCTTGCTGTTATTGTGTACAATGTATTTCTGGTTCTGCTTGTTTTACTCAGCATCAGTTTGTGTAAATCTTTCCAAGCCTTTTTAAATTGAGTTTGTTCATCATTTTTTATAGAACAATAAAATTTCATTACCTTCATATGCCACAGTTTATTTAGCTACTCCCCAACTGATGGCCATCTATTCACCTTCCAATTCTTTGTTGCCACAAAAAGTGCTGCTACAAACATTTTTGCACATGTGGGTCCTTTTCCCTTCTTTTTGATTTCCTTGGGATACAGATCTAGTAATGGCACTGCTGAGTCAAAGGGTATGTACAGTTTTACAGTTCTTTGAGCATAGTTCCAGATTGCTCTCCTAAATGGTTGGAACATTTCACAACTCCATCAACAATGCATTAGTGTCCTAATTCTCCCACATCCTCTCCAACATTTATCATTATCTTTTCCTACAGGTGATTTTTTAAGGAAGAAAAATGCACTATTACCTTTATTCTCTTCCCTAGAACTCTTATAGTATATATAGTCAAAGATACATAGAATATTAGAGCTGGAAGAAACTTTGGAGAACATATCACACGAGTTATTTTACAGAACAGAAAGGTGGATGGTACAGAGAAAAGAAATGAATTGGTCAAAGTCACAGAGCTATTTAGCTCTGGAGCTCTGAATGGAATTTCAGTCATATGCTTTCTCCATATATATATGGTACTATGCAGTAAAGTCTCTCTCTAATGATTAGATTAAATGGATTTGTCTTCATCCATCCAAGTTATGAGATTTAAGCATCTGTCCAACAATAAGATGTGCTGTGTACTTTTGAGGAAAAGCTACTGGGGTATACTTTTGGAAGAACCAACCTACCCTGCTTGCCATGTCCCCTCATCTTATCTTTCCCTCATCTACTCCATCTACACTGAGATATTTTTGGTGTTATTTCACCTAATGTGGATGAATTATATCACACCAACAAAAATTCATCCTGAACTCATTATAGAATGCATCTTTTGCAAGTATTTGCCCAAACCTGATTCTGGTCATCCTTGATGCTGCAGCTTCTCAACTTTTGTTTCTTCAGTTTTCGCTGCATTAATGTATCTGGACACTCTGGTTCTTACCATAGTTTTATCTCTGCATTTGTTATGCAAGTCCCTGCCTAGCAAGAAGCTGCTGTATTAGGGATGAGTTAAGGAACTGTGTTTTCTGACCTATATTGAACATGTACAGAGTTCTTTCTTAGTTGATTGAAATGAACCTCATTCATCCAGCAATCACCAGTGCAGGATTCTTTCCACAGTGGAAATGGTGCCATGAATGGCATGAGTTGTGAGAACCCTAAAGATTAAAAATGGGATGAAGGGTAGGATTTAGTGATGGAAAAGTAGTGACATGACAAATATTTAAGATTCAAATAACAGAAAGAAGAGCAAAGGGAGTAAGGAGAGCTGTTTCCATTTGTTAAGACCTCCACTGCTTCTTTTCCTAGATAGTCCCTTCAAACTGTGCTAGCAGCAGGCAAAGGGTGTCCCTGCTCCCTGATAGATGATGGTTAAAGGAGGCATTGGCAGCCTCAGGGCAAGATCATACTGGATTCAGTACCTGGACAGCGATCATCTGCTATTCCCAGGCAGTTTAGATGCATCCCCAACTTTAAAAAGAAATGGCATAAGCATTTTCTTGATATTTGCGAATACTTTGATATGAAGTAACCAGACTAGTAAAGCTTAAAATAATTTGTGATGGAAAATGACTCTTGAGGTAAAGAAAAAGAGTACTGTTGAGCTGAAATACAGACAAAAAGACAGCAGATATATTTGAGTGCAAATTCTGAGTATGAGTTTCCTTTTTAGAGATCCTGAGCATCTTTTAAATAAAATGTTTCCCCATCTACTTCTCTCTTCAGCACTTTCGAATGTCTTTCTCAAGAAGAAATATTTTGATGACTTTCAGTGATTTCTCTTTCCCCTTAAACACATGAAACTTATTTCTCTTAGAAAGGGAGTATCTTTTTGGAGATTAAAAGGGGTAGAAAGGGAAAGCCCAGTAGCATGGCTATAAAAAAGTTAATAAATAGGAAACCACCTTTAAGGTTATTTTTCCCTCAAACAACTATAAATAACTTGGTTGTACTCCCAATATCCCAAATAAATGATCATCACAACTGAGCTCAGTCTATCATATATTGTCAAGGACCACTGTATTATCTGAAGAATCCATATCACCTGACTAGATTGATAGTAGTGAGTGAGCTGGTAAATGACAGAAGTGCAGATGGATTTGTGGCCTGGTCTACAAAGTAAAACTTATCAAATAATCCATTTGTCTTAGAAGGGGAAAGATAAGGTCAATTGCCACTGACCTGTGTCAGTTTTGACATCTGTAAAGCAGAAAGAATGTTATGTTATTCTCAAATCTTAAAAAAAAAGACACCCCAGGATCTGCCTTTCTATCTTCATTTTTGGTCTGATTTGTTACATGAGTGGCTAATTGTGCCTCTGAGGATGAGATCTCCTTAGCAGCAGGACACTTTAATCTATCTTTTATGAGCTGCTTTGGCTTGTCCATGAATTTGTATGTTCTTCTTACAAGGCAAGAAAGAAAAAAAATAAGAGGGTCTATAGATTGCATCTTGTACAAAATACAGATATTTCCCCTGGGGAATTAAGGAACCCAGCAAAGCTAGGAAAGGGAGTGACTAGGTGCAGTTGCTTCATGAGAAACCACATTACTGTGTCAACATAAAGAGAAATATAGCTAGGACAAATAAAGGGAGGGCCTATCTTTTTCCTTCATTTGTATCATCAGTATTCAGTACAATGCCCAACACACAGTAGGTGCTTAAAAATCTTGATTGATTGATTGATACGCCACACTTGCCCCTTTTCCCAATCACTTTTCCTAAAGATCAGTCAAACTGTGGAACCTACACAAAAGAAAAGATACTGGATCAACTAACTACCTTCTCACAGCTACATCCTGTGCTGTATGATGCAAAACATACCTGGGTATATCATAGGATTATAATAGGGAAAGAATTCTGTAAAACTTATAGCACTCTATAAAAGTGAGTGATGATAATGGTTATTCCTCTGTTACTACTAATCCAAATCAGGCCAAAGGCATCAGAATGGCAGTAATCATCCTTCCATCTCTTTAAATTCCCTAGTTAAATACCTACTCTATATATTGGAAATGGTAGCACAATTGCTCATGAGGCAGCTTTGTCTGTTATTTTCCCTTCCATAGCTCTGCTGAATTTTCCTAGTTCCTATGCTAATGTGTTCTAAGTTGCCTGAGCTCTTCAGTATTTTGTGCTGGAATATGCCTCGCATATAATTGTATATTTAGACCTGATAGGGACCTCAGAATTGATCTAGTTCAATCTCTTCATTTTATAGATGAGCAAAGGAAGGAAGAAAGTAAAGTTACTTATCCAAATTCACACAGGCTTTAAGTGGGAGCGATGGAATGAACTTTAATACTATCATTGTCAATTTAGTGCTCTCTTCACTGTGCTGTGTCTACGTCTCTTCATTGATGTAGACTTGTTACCTGTTTGGGGAAAGTCCTTATGCCTTCTTTCATTTTTTATAATTTCTTTATTTCTTTTTGTATAAGCTTTAAGAGCCTGACAGGCCTAGATGAGGCCAAAGAAATTCAAAAATATCCTGTGTTGATGAGCATAGGAAAGATCTCTAACCCTCCCCCCCATCCCTTCTCTCTGTCTCTCTCTCTCTGTCTCTCTCTGTCTCTGTCTCTCTCTGTCTCTCTCTCTCTCTCTCTCTGTGTGTGTGTGTGTATGTTTCTGTATATCTGTCTGTCTTTCTCTCTATCTCTTGCTTGTTTCTCTTAGTGTCTTCCTCTTTGCATCTCTGTGTCTCTTGTGTCTGTGTCTGTCTGTGTCTTCTCTCCCTATCTTCCTTCCTCCCTTCTTCCCTCCCTCCCTCTCTCTCTTTGTCTCTTTATCTATTTCTGTTTCTATCTGTGTCTCTCCTTTCTTTCTCTTCTATCTCTCCTCTCTCCCATCTCTCTTCCTCCTGTCATCTCTCTCTTTCTCCCCTATCTCTCTCTCCTCTGTCCATCTCCAAATGCATGCAGGTGTGGAGTCATTGTAGTGGGAGGCGTCAGCTACTGGGCTTTTGAAAATCATTTAATGGAAAAAGGTTAAGTCTAGGAAAAACTTAGAGGCTCTTACCATTTGGTCTCTAAAGAAAATCTCCATTCAAATGACAGTATAGAAGTTAAAATGTAAACAAAATCCTTAGTCTAGTATTGAAACAGTAACAAAGAATGGACTGCCTGGACTGACTAGATGCTTCTGACTGCTGTCTTACACTGTTCACATTGTGATTCATGTGTCTTCTTATTTCCCAAAGTAAATCATGTCTTTTGTAGTCAATGATTGTGTCTTAGGCTTCTTCCCTCTTCTCCCTGTCCCCCATCAACCCCTCCACCATATCTAGTAGAGTGCTGACTACAAGTATTTGTTCTTCAACAAGTACTAATTGAATGATGCAACTTATCTTTTTTTTGTGTGTGACACCTGCTTTCTTACTCCCAAAGGTTTTCAGATTCTAAACTCCCCAAATAGACAAAGATCCTTAAGATGACATTTTCTACTTAAACCTCAATAGTGACAAAACAGAATTCCTAAATTTTCGCTGGGCCAAATTCATTTTATTCTTTAGTTATCCTACAAATATCCTTGGAATAAGTTGCTTGTTATTGATGATGACATGATGATGATATGGTGTACTAGTATACTAGTCTGCAGTAGAAATTACTCTTGCAGTTCTAATAGACTTGTGATGGAAAGTACCATCCATATCCAGAGAAAGAATTGTGGAGACTGAATGTGAATTAAAGCATAGTATATTCACCTTTTTGTTGTTATTGTTTGCTTGCTTTTTTTCTTGTGTTTTTCCCTGATTTTTATTGCACAGATATAATGAATATGGAAATATGTTTAGAAGAATTGTACATGTTTAACCTATATTAGATTACTTGCTGTATTGAAAAGGGGAGAGAGAAGGAGAGAGGGAAAAAAACTGGGGACAAAAGGTTATGCAAAGGTGAATATTGAAAATCATCTTTGCATTCAAAGATGTAAAGGGTGGGATTACTATTTAAAAAAAAAGAAATTACTCCTTGTTGATTCTTAGATATGAAGAAGCCCTTTTGATCCAGTGAAGGCAGCTATGGAGTCAGAAGTTCTGAGATCAAACCCTGCCTCTCATGCTTATTACTTATGTCCTTGGATGAGGCACTCAGCCTATCTGGTCCTGTGTTTCCTCATTTGTAAAATGAGGAAGTTGAATCAAGTGACCACTAAAGTCCCTTCTGGCTCTAGACCTAGGATGTATTTTCATGTTCTGATAAGTGGGTTGTCAGGTATGGTTCAGAAGATGGCATGTATCACTTAGTGAGCATTATTTAATTGTTTTAAGGTTGTCCCGTTGGTACATGTAAAATATCAGAGGCTCCATATTTGTGGAAAGAAGTAGTGGAGCTTGTACCTATAATAAATGTCATTTGAGAAAGATAGTTGAAGATGAAAACTGACATAAAACTATCATGTCAGAATGGACTTTCTCTCACAGCCACATCACACATATTTCCCAGCTGCTGCTGTGATAGTGAAGTAATTCCAATTGTAATTGAAGAGGAATTATTGTGCTAATGATAGCCTTTTTCTTTTGATTCCACTTTTCATTTTGGTGGCATAAGTGATATAATAAATAAAGAAAAATGTCATCTTCCATAAGAAAGTCCAGGACTGAGGTGTCTGAGTTAGAGGGTGTATATTTAAGTATCTCATGGCAAAAATGAGTTCAAGTAATATTCATGGATCAGCATCTCCTCCCTTCCTCCCTCCCTCCCTCCCTCCCTTTCTTCCTTCCTTTTTCTTCCTTTCCCTCTTTTACTTTTTTCCTGTCTTCCTGTCTCCCTTCATTTCTGCCATCCTGTAGACTCACTCCTTCATTCTATTCACATCTATTCCTCTCTCCCTCCCCTCTTATATTCAAATCCTAAACTCTTCTCCTTTGAGAGTCAGTAGGAACATTAGCTATGATCTTATTTAACCATTTTACAGATTAAGGGATTAAAGGTTTGAAGATAAAGTGACTGGCCAAGAGTCATATACTGAAGCAGCAGCAAAGCCAAGACTAGAAGTCAGGTGTTTTGATGCACTGGTCACTGCTCTTCTCATGACACCATAAGGTTTAAGAAAATTCATTCAACCAGATAGGAACCTAACATGTGTGGGTTTCTGCACAGAGTCATGCTCATGCAAGAAGTGAAGCAAAGCTCTGGATGAGGACAGACCACTTGACTGACTGTTGTCTCTCGGAGTGTGTGTGTGTGTGTGTGTGTGTGTGTGTGTGTGTGTGTGTCTGTATGTGTATGACTTTTAAGCCTGAGTACACCAATAGATATTTTTTATTATTTGTTTTTTATTATTTTTAATATGTTGTTCAGCCTGACAAAAGCAAAATAAAACAAACAAAAAACATGAAGAGATATGGGCAACATTTTAGAGCCCTTAAGGAACAAAAGCATTTAGTTCATATTTTTTTTTAATGGCATTGACATCAGCTAGGAACCATATTATGAAATAGTTGCTGTTTGTCTTTGGTGCCAAGTTTCTCATCCATACTTTCCTCTCTCTTAGTTCCCTGTAAAAACCTTCTCTGTGATCCCTTATTCACACTAGTCTGTAAGTGACTGTAACAATAGCTTAAAATATGTTTCTCTAAGGCATTTTCATTTCAACAGAGGCCAAATTATTACGCAAAAAGAAATTAGCATTAATTGGACTGTTTCAAGCAGTAACCAGCATTTCAGAGGATTCATTTTTGAGTACTAGGACTTACTTTCTGCTTCCAAAATCATATCACATATGTGTTGTTTCCAAGTAAAGCCAGGTCTCCTCATCAATTCCATTGATTTAGAGCTCAGAGTGGACAATGTGCTATATACCACACACTAGAACCTTCCTTTTGTGCTTTTGGAGCTAGCATGAAAAAGGAAAGGGCTGGGCAAACAGGTTTCTCATTTTAATGCTTGTGTCACTATAGAGTTTTTGTCTCTCCCTGATAGAAAACAAGAATTAAAACAGGTTTGGGTGAAGGTCTGAGATCAAGGAGTGATATAAAGAGGATTTCTCTATTCTTCACATTTAATATCACAATTTACATTGTGATACAATACAAGCTAGTATTTGGGAGAAAAATGAAATAGCACCAACTATTCATGCTGATCATTGCAATTCATATTCAAGTTATTATAGTAAGTAAATGATGAGTCTGGTATGACTATGTAGCTATAATTCACCCAAAGAAGTTCTGCTGATTTCATAAAAGGTAATTGTCTAGGTCCAGTGGTAGATAATGGACAGAAAGTATAGCCCTGGTTGCACATCTGCCTTGTGCTCATTTTAGTAACCCTCTTTCCATTTTGGCTTTATTTATGACTAAAATTTGACTTTTCTTCTGAGCTTACTGGAGAGACTCCTAATTTAATGACAAATCTACTTACTATTCTGACTCTCTGACCTCCATCCAAGGATGACTGGAACTTTATTTGTCTGGGCCCAAGAAAAAAAAAGCTAATTCTCCTCAAGAGTTGGTGTTAGCTTGTATTAAGCATTAAGTCATATATATTCTTGTGTTACGGGGAAAAGTACTGAACCTGGAGTTTGGCAAACTTTGTTGAGAATCTAGGCTCTGACTCTTGTGTGATTTTGGCAAATGACAACTTCTCTAGACTTCAGTTTCTTAAATTAGAGGGTTGGATTAGATGGCTTGTATAAGGTTCCTTCCAGATCTAAAGCTTGTGACTTTGGACAATATCTCTGAGTCTTAGTGCCTTTACCTGTAAAAAGGGAATATAATATTTATATTATTTATCCCAAAGTGCTTTGGTAACATTGTCTAAACCTTAAAAGTGAATAATAATATCTGATGTAAATATTAGCTAGTAAAGTAAAATATTGTACTTTCTACATGCCAAGAAATATGCTAAGTGCTTTTCAAATATTATCTTATTTGATCCTCACAATAGCCCTGAGAGATAGGCACTACAAATATTCACATTTTACAAATGAGGAAAGTGACTTCCCCATATAACAAATAATGAGGCTGAATTTGAACTCTGGTATTTCTGACTCCAGGTCTATTGTACTAGCCTTTGAATCATCCACTGCCTATATCATAATAAAATTATGATAAAATATAATTAATGTAATACAATATAATTTAGTATATAACACAAGTGCTATGTGTCATTCTTTTTTTTTTTTTGTATGCTATACATTTGATCTCTACCATATATTTCTTGATCTCTTGTCTGAACTAAAAGATAAAACAACAATGGATTAAAGTTCTCATTCCTGAGATTTCTTTTTATAGAATTTCCATTGCTATTTGCTACAGATAATGTAGAGACACAATAATGTTTCCCAGAGGTCAGAGACTAAATCATTCTCTTCTTTTTCTTACATGAAACTTCCTTATTTGTCATTGGCCAGCTAACATTTTCTCCCTTTCAGTGACTTTGTATGGATTTTTCACTTACATATTTACTCCTTGTTCCCTCCCCCCCCCCGTAGAATGAAGGATCCTTAAAGGCTGAGGTGTTTTCATTTTATCTTTGATAATTGTCAATAATTCATTTAAATGATTCAGAGTTAAATCCTCTTAATTGTATATTATCTTTTTTTCATTATTCTTCTTGTTCATTATAAATTCTGATCTCCATTCTGATAAGTTGATAGCTTGACTGTGAATAGATTCAGGAATAATTCCTACACCTATAGTAAGTCCCCCCCCCATTATATATATGTTCAACATCTTACAAATCTTTTTGTTTCCTTTTTTCTTTTTCCTTCCTTCCTGTATTTTTCCTTCTTCCTCCCTTCTTCCTCTCTCTTTTACCCCTCCCTTCCTCCCTTTCTTTCTTCCTTCTTTCTTTTTTTCCATTCTTCCTTCCTTCCTTCCTTTCCTTCCATTTTTCCTTCCTTCCTTCCTTCCTTTCTCTCTTTCTCTCTTTTCTCTTTCTTCCTTTCTCTCTTTTCTCTTTTTTTCTTCCTCTCTTTTTCCCTCTCTCTTTCTTCCTTTTTTCTTTCTTTCCCTCTTCCTTCCTTTCTTCCTTTCTCCTTCTTTCCCTTTCTTTCTTTCTTTCTTTCTTTCTTTCTTTCTTTCTTTCTTTCTTTCTTTCTTTCTTTCTTTCTTTCTTTCTTTCTTTCTTTCTTTCTTTCTTTCTTTTTTCTTTCTCCCTTTCCTTCTCTCTCTCTCTCTCTCTCTCTCTCTCTCTCTCTCTCTCTTTCTCCCCTCATTCATTCATTCATGACATAGAAGCATGAAGCTTCAAATTTTTGCTTTGGGCCTGTCTCATTTTCTCGCTACCCTTATCTTTTCCTACCTTTGCATTAAAACAAGAAGTGTCAGTATCTTGACTTCATTTGGAGGATTCTATCAACTTCTTAATGTAATATTTTTTTTTTTACCATTTTACCCTCAGCAACTTATGTAGGTACAAAGGATGTGATAATTTTCATTGTCTTTTTGCAAATGCTTATCACTAATACTGTAATTCATTATAAACAAATATTTCATGAAATAATTTTTTCTGATTGTGGATATATGATCAAATCTACTCTGCAAAATTATCTGTCTTTCAAAGGACTACCTATGACCCATTTTTCCTTTTAGCTGCATCTACTGTCTTTTGGTTTTGTTTATAGCAAGAATGTCAAGATTAATATAATTTAGCTCCTCTACCCATATGTCTCCTATTTGGCCATTGAACAAAAATCTCATAATTAGAATACTAACAATCCAATTAAAGTTTGTTGATGATCTAAAATATGTGCCCTCTTCCCTTTTTCCTCTCACTCTGCTACCATCAAGGAAGAAGCTGAATATCAATATCAATGAGCATTTATTAAAAACCTGCCAAGCACTCTGTTAAGCAGAAGAATGCCACACAAAGCCTGAGGGCCATTAAACTTTTTTCCTTCTGTTTCACAAGATGTCATGGTCACAAACATTTTATCACCAGGTTTCTAGCTGATGATGTGCTTCTCAGTGATTAGCCAGCCTGATTTTTGGAAAACTGATTTGGTCTCTTCCTTGGGCTTTGCTTTTTTTATCATGGTAGAACCTGCTAAAGCTTGTGTTCTGCTGGCACAGCTTTTGAGAAGTACTATGAGACACTGAAGCAGAACTTTTGTAGAAGAAAATGTGGTTTAAAATAGAGATGAGATAGTTACAAATTTCATTTAGAAGTTAATCAGTATAAATTATTTGGTAGAACAAATATACCAAAAGAATACAGAAAGTACCTTAGTCAGCAAACATTTGATTTATCTGCTAAATAATATATAGCTGTCAAAGCAGCATTGGGTTAAAGCATAAACTCACCTGCACAATCTTATTAAAAATTGATATGATTATAAACAATATTTTCAATAAAGCCAAGAGAAATAGTGGAAGGTGAAATCAGTCTAAAGAAAGTTTGGCAAGATATCTAAAGTAAGCAAAGTCATCTTAAGGGGATTTAAGGATATAAATGGAAAGAGGTCCAAATAAAAGCAAAATGGAAAATATTTGTAAAGGTTCAACAGTTTGCTCTCTGCATCGTTGAACCCCAGCATCACAGTTTCCACACTGTTTACAAAGGAGGTAGAAATTGCTTTAAAGAGAACAAAGATGAAAAATAGGAAGATTGGATCAATTATATAGAGAGGAGATTTGTGGAAGACAATGCTAATGGCATGGATAGATTCATTTACAATGTATCTAATAAAGGGGGAGATACGAAAGACATGAAAATAGAAACCTAGAAACTTTTTGATTTCTTTAAAATGGTAACAAAAAAATCAACAACTATTAAGTTATATGTCAACTCTTCCATCTATACAATATCTTTATGAGAATCATGCAAATGTGAATCAAGGGGATCATTGATGAGGGTATTAGTAGGGAACAATAAAGTTTTGCAAAAGATGTTCAGCAGGGGCAGCTAGGTGGCGCACTGGTTAGAGCACCAGCCCTGAAGTCAGGAGGACCTGAGTTCAAATTTGATCTCAGACACTTCCTAGCTGTGTGACCCTGGGCAAGTCACTTAACCCCAATTGCCTCAGCAAAAAGCAAAAAAAAATCAAAAAAAAAAAAAAGATGTTCAGCAGTGGCTCACGTCTTTACTTGATCACAATTGATTGAAAGAAGTAGAGAATGTGTATTTGTGCTTAAACTTTTGTTGATTATGAAAAAAAACAACACATTCAATTTGATAGAGCAAAAGAATGACAGCTTCTTTGATGTATCGGAAAGACCTCTTGATAGAGATTCCTTGGAAGATATAACAACAGAAGTAACCTTACTCAATGACTCTCTGCTAAGAAACATTAAACAGTGAATAAAATAAGGAGAATATGTGCTTGCCAAAAATAGTTGCCACTCTAATGAAGGAGATCAAGTATAGTGAATAGGTTGAGGAGGGAATTCTAATGGCTGCTTTGATGCTGGAACTGTTGAGGCTCTCTGGAAGCTCCTCTTTGCACATTTTACTATACTGATTTAATCAAACTCAAAGACATTATAGATAGAGCCTTTTGGAAGAGATCTGAAAATGATTCAAAAGAATTTGGCATGTTCATCCATGTAGGAAAGAGCAAATGAATTAAGAATATCTTCTGTCTAGATTTCAACACACATCTGATTGGATATCTTACAAAAACTTGTCCAACAGTGTATCTCTCAGGGCAGACATTATAGATAGGCAGTGATCTGGGTCAAAAGGTTAAAATGAGAAGGAGAGAAATCTGGATTGCTTTGTGGAAAAGACAAAACACTTGTGTCAAATTTCCCTTAACAGAAGAGGCCTATCTTTAAAATACAAATGTTTTACCAATATTATTTTATGGTAGCAAGATCTGGAATGTGCTTGACTCTGATGAACTGAAGATGAGCATCACACAGAGGGAAATGGAAAAACACAATATTGTGTGAGCAAGCTGCATCATATTACCAATGAGGAACTTTAAAAATGTACATGAGCAAAGGATTTCTTTCCTGCCTCTGCTGCACTCTCCAGGCTTTTCCAGTTTTGGTTTTTTTGGTTTTTTTTTTCATTGTCCTTTTTATTGAAAAAATGCCCCCATTCCTAAGTCTGGTGCCCTATTCCCCACTTCCCAATACCCCCTAAGCACACACACACTGGTGATTTCTTGCAGTATCATCCCTTTGAGGAAATCTTTTGAACAAATAGAGCTCATGTCTGTCCTGGCTTGGCTTGTGTTTCTTCAGACTTTTCTACCTTGCCCTTCTGCATCCTTCCTCCCTCTTCAATTACTTTTTTTTAATGTGCTGTCTTTCCTCATTAAAATATAAGGTCCTTGAGGGTAGGGAATATCTTAAGTTTTGCTTGTATCTGTATTCCCATTTCTTAGTTCAGTCGGTGGCACATAGTAAGAACAACAACAAATAATGAGTGACATTTCTCAAAGAATGACAGAATGAATGGGTGAGATATTTGCATGGCAAGACAAGTATAATAAGCATTTAGTGTGCAATTTGCACACTAAGTTGGACTCCTGAATTGATGAGATCACAGATCTATTTGAGTGTAGTTGGTACTTAATAAATGCTTGTTGAGTGAAGAAGAAAGAGTAGAGTTAGTTCTGTAGGAATCTATTAGAATATAATATACATTGTGGTACTGAGTGAATAATTCTTAATAGTCTTTGCCTTTGAGAGACCAGTTTTTCCACAAAATAATAGCCTTTTCCTACACAATTCTCTTCATTTTATTTTCTCTTTGAATGCCATGCTGCTCTTTAAAACAAAACTTGAAAAATGTAGAAATCAAAAAAGATAATTGATACCTGCAAAGTTACCAATATTACATATTTTTCCTCAAATTAAATTAAGTTCTCCATTTTAGAGATGAGCAAATATAGGCTGAGACTTACTCACATTGACAGAACCATAGAAATGCCCAGCTATAAAATGAGAAGCAATATATGTAAGCTTTTGGAGGATGAACACCATTTCATTTTGATTTGTAGCCCTTGCTCCTATTATAGTGCATAGCATGCTGCAGGTGTATAACAAATGCTTATCGATTGATTGATAGAAAGAATCCTGAATTTGGAACCAAAATATTTGCTTTCAGTTTTGAGTCTGTCATTCACCTTGGAGAAGACCTCTAGCCTCTCTGAGCCTCCATTCCCAAATCTGTGAAATGGGGTTGATAATATCTTTCTTGATCACCTCACAGAATTTTTAGGAGGGGTGAGTGAGATGATGTATAATTTGTTATCTTCTTATCCTTAGGGTCTCACTAAGTGCCCAACACATAGTAAGCACTTGTCTATTGAATTGAGCCAAATGAACATGGAAGTAATTTTGTAAATTGTCTAAGCACTACAAAAATGCAAATTGCTGTTATTATGATGATGAAGTATACTATCAAGAAACCTATATTCATTCATTAGTACAGAAATTAGATGGAAGAAGCAGAATTGCTTTACTAGATAAGGTCAGACCTCTCTAGCTACATGTTTGTTGCTACATCAGGTATATCAGCAGCCTGCTATTGCTTAATTTGTTGATTTGAACTATCAAAGCAGAATTCTTTTGTTCTTTCGATATGCATCAGATTAAGTTTGAGAGTTCAACAGATTGGTCAGGCATGGGTTCCATGTTTTGGTTAGGCAAGTTCTGGGGAGTGCTGGCTTATAATAGCTATAGGATCATTTTTCAGGATTTTGATACTATAGTTGTTGGATAGAAAATGTTTTCAAATCAGGGCTGGTTGGAGAAGGCGATGATTCCAAGGGAACTAATTTGGTCTAAGGCTGAGGGCACTTTCTTCCAATTTTAATAACAATTTTAAAATCATCTGAATTTGATTTTAAAGATTTTAATGTCATGGGCAAAAAAATTGCCATGTTGGAAAAAGGGCTGCATTTGAAGTCAAGAAACCTGAAATTGAATCTTAGCTTGGATACTTAATCAACCCTGTGTGATTTTGGACAAGTCTTTTCACTCCTCAAAGACCTATTTTCCTTATCTGTAAAATAAAGAGTTTGGACTAGATGATGTCTAAAGTCTCTTCTAATGATCTATGACTCACTTTAGTATAATATCATTTTTTTATTAAAAAAATTACAGCTAGCTTCTCTATTTACCTCATTTTTAGAGGTATATACAAATTTTCCCCCCCTACTCCCCACCCCTCCCCTAGATAGCAAGATATCCACTACATGATAATTATGTTAGAATACTTAAGAAATCGAATATATGTATAGTTATTGCCACACATCATTTTTTTTTGTTCAGGAGAAATCGTATCTACAAGAAAGAATAATCCGATAAAGGAAATACAATGCAAGCAAACCTCAATAGAGAACATGAAAATGTTATGTTGTGGTCCACATTTCACATCCCTCTCTCTGGGTGTATATGGCTTTCTTCACTGAACAATTGGAATTGGTTTGAAGCATTTCATTGTCGAAGAGAGTCATGTCCCTTAGAACTGATCCTCATATAGTATTGTTGTTGCCATGTATAATGATCTCCTGGTTCTGCTCATTTCACTCAGCATCAGTTCATGCAAGTCTCTCCAGGCCTCTCTGAAATCGTCCTGCTGGTCATTTCTTACAGAGCAATAATATTCCATAACATTCATATACCATAATTTATTCAGCCACTCTCCAATTGATGGACATCCATTCAGTTTCCAGTTTCTAGCCACTACAAAAAGAGCTGCCACAAGCATTCTTGCACATGTGGGGCCCTTTCCTTCTTTTATGATTTCTTTGGGATATAAGCCCAATAGAAACACTGCTGGGTCAAAGGGTATGCATAGTTTGATAACTTTTTGAGCATAGCTCCAAATTGCTCTCCAGAATGGTTGGATCCGTTCACAGTTCCACCAACAATGCATCAGTGTCCCAGTCTTCCCACATCCCCTCCAAAATTTATCGTTATCTTTTCCTGTCATTTTAGCCAATCTGACAGGTGTATAGTGGTACCTCAGAGTTGTCTTAATTTGCATTTCTCTGATCAATAGTGATTTGGAGCACCTTTTCATATGATTATAAATAGTTTTAATTTCATCATCTGAAAATTGTCTGTTCATATCCTTTAACCATTTATCAATTGGAGAATGGCTTGAATTCTTATAAATGTGAGACAATTCTCTATATGTCTTAGAGATGAGACCTTTATCAGAACTCTTAAATGTAAAGATGATTTCCCAATTTGATGCTTCCCTCCTAATCTTGTCTGCATTAGTTTTGTTAGTACAGAAACTTTTTAACTTAATATAATCAAAATTATCTATCTGGTGTTCAATTAAGAGTTCTAGATCTTCTTTGGACATAAATTTATTCCATCTCCACAGGTCTAAGAGGTAAACTATCCTATGTTCCTCTAATTTGGTTATAATATCACTCTTTATATCTAGATCATGAGCCCATTTAGATCTTATCTTGGTATGTAGTGTTAGGTATGGGTCAAGCCCTAATTTCTTCCACACTAGTTTCCAATTTTCCCAGCAGTTTTTGCTGAATAGTGAGTACTTATCCCAAAAGCTGGGGTCTTTGGGTTTATCAAACACTAAATTGCTAACGTTATTACCTAGCTTGTCCTGATATCCTATTCTATACCACTGATTGACTGCTCTATGTCTCAGCCAGTACCAAATGGTTTTGATGACCGCTGCTTTATAATATAGTTTTAGATCTGGTACAGCAAGGCCACCTTCATCTGTCTTTTTTTTCATTAATTCCCTTGAAATCCTTGACCTTTTGTTCTTCCAAATGAACTTTGCTACTATTTTTTCTAGATCTGTAAAATAATTTCTTGGGAGTTTGATTGGTATGGCACTAAATAAGTAAATTAGGTTGGGTAGTATTGTCATTTTTATTATATTTGCTCGGCCTACCCATGACAATTTAATGTTTTTCCAATTGACTAGGTCTGATTTTATTTGTGTGGAAAGTGTTTTGTAGTTTAGTTCATATAGTTTCTGACATTTTCTTGGCAGATAGATTCCCAAATATTTTATGCTATCATCCGTTATTCTGAATGGGATTTCTTTTTCTATCTCTTCCTGCTGAACTTTGTTGGTAATATATAAAAATGCTGATGATTTATGTGGATTTATTTTGAATCCTGCCACTTTGCTAAAGTTGTGAATTGTTTCTAGTATTTTTTTAGTTGAGTCTCTAGGGTTCTCTAAGTATACCATCATGTCATCTGCAAAGAGTGATAATTTGGTTTTCTCATTACCCACTCTAATTCCTTTAAACTCTTTTTCTTCTCTTATTGCCAAAGCTAACATTTCTAATACAATATTAAATAGTAATGGTGACAGTGGGCAGCCTTGTTTCACTCCTGATCTTATTGGGAATGGTTCTAGTTTGTCTCCATTACATATGATGCTTGCTGATGGTTTTAAGTAGATGCTACTAATCATTTTAAGGAAAAGCCCATTTATTCCTATACTCTCTAGTGTTTTTAATAGGAATGGGTGTTAGATTTTATCGAATGCTTTTTCTGCATCTATGGAGATAATCATATGGTTTTTGTTAGTTTGGTTATTAATATAATTAATTATGCTGATAGTTTTCCTGATATTGAACCAGCCCTGCATCCCTGGTATAAATCCTACTTGGTCAAGATGTATTATCCTGGAGATAACTTTCTGTAATCTCATTGCTAAAATCTTATTTAAAATTTTTGCATCAATATTCATTAGGGAAATGGATCTATAGTTTTCTTTCTCAGTTTTCACCCTACTTGGTTTAGCTATCAGCACCATATCTGTATCATAGAAGGAATTTGGTAGTATACCTTCTGTCCCTATTTTTTCAAATAGTTTGTATAGTATTGGAATTAATTGTTCTTTGAATGTTTGGTAGAATTCACATGTAAAACCATCTGGCCCTGGAGATTTTTTCTTAGGGAGTTGATTAATAGCTTGTTCTATTTCTTTTTCTAAAATGGGGCTATTTAAATAATTTATTTCCTCTTCTGTTAACCTGGGCAATCTATATTTTTGTAGATATTCCTCCATTTCATTTAGATTATAGAATTTTTTGGCATAAAGTTGGGCAAAGTAACTCCTAATTATTACTCTAATTTCCTCTTCATTGGTGGAAAGTTCTCCCTTATCATTTTTGAGACTAACAATTTGATTTTCCTATTTCCTTTTTCTGATCAAATTAACTAAAGGCTTATCTATTTTGTTGGTTTTTTCATAAAACCAACTCTTAGTTTTATTTATTAATTCAATAGTTTTCTTATTTTCAATTTTATTAATCTCCCCTTTTATTTTCAGAATTTCCAATTTGGTATTTAATTGAGGGTTTTTAATTTGCTCTTTTTCTAGTTTTTTTAATTGTAACCCTAATTCATTGATCTTCTCTTTCTCTATTTTATGCAAATAAGCATCTAGAGATATAAAGTTACCTCTTATAACCGCTTTGGCCATATCCCACAAATTTTGGTATGTTGTCTCATTATTGTCATTCTCCTGGATGAAATGATCAATTGTGTCTATAATTTGCTCTTTCACCCATTCATTCTTCAGGATTAGATTATTTAATTTCTAATTAACTTTTGGTCTATTTTCTCCTGGCCTTATATTACATGTGAGTTTTATTGCATCATGATCTGAAAAGGATACATTTACTATTTCTGCTTTTCTGCATTTGATTTTGAGGTTTTTATGCCCTAACACATGATCAATTTTCGTATAAGTTCCATGAACCCCTGAGAAAAAAGTATACTCCCTTCTATCACTATTCAATTTCCTCCAGAGATCTGTCATACCTAACTTTTCTTACATTTTGTTTATCTCCCTAACTTCTTTCTTATTTATTTTGTGGTTTGATTTATCTAATTCTGAGAGAGCAAGGTTGAGATCCCCCACTAGTATAATTGTACTGTCTATTTCTCCTTGCATCTCTGTTAGTTTCTCCTCTAGGAATTTGGATGCTATACCACTTGGTGCATATATGTTTAGTATTGATACCGCTTCATTGTCTATGGTACCCTTTAGTAAAATATAGTTTCCTTCCTTATCTCTTTTAATTAGATCTATTTTTGCTTTTACTTGATCTGAGATAAGGATTGCTACCCCTGCTTTTTTTTGTTCACTTGAAGCATAAATGATTCTGCTCCAGCCCTTTATCTTCACTCTGTTTGTATCTCTATGTTTTAAATGTGTTTCTTGTAAACAACATATTGTAGGATTCTGGCTTTTAATCCAGTTTGCTATTTGTTTCTGTTTTATGGGAGAGTTCCTCCCATTCACATTCACAGTTAAAATGACTATATCTATATTTCCTGCCATCTTATTTACCCAAAGTTATATTTTTCTCTTCCCTTTCCCCTTACTCCCTTCCCCCCTCCCCAGTATTTTGTTTTTGATGACCACCTCCCTCTAACAGTCCACTTTTCTAATAATTTCAAATGAGAGGATAGACTAGATGACCTCTAAGATCTCTCCCAATTCTGCTCTATGATCTAAGAGTTTTATCCTGCATCGTTTAACTACTCAAAATGTGAGCTTGGATGGAAGTTTTGCCAGGATAAGCATTCTGCTATTTCCTCTGAGGATTCTCTGACTTTGCAAGTAGAAATATTGCAGTTGGCAAAATGAGGCTTGTTTAATACCATTTCTCATTCAGGTAGAGGTTTTACATCAGCAAAGGACATGGTAATTAGTAATTAGTCCATCCATTCCCTTTCTTCTCCTTCCCTTTCTCTCCTCCCCCATAGCTCAGCCTTCCCACACAATAAGGCAAATTCCCCTGATTTACTCTCATTTTAGTAGTGAGGAGCCCCAGGTCCAGAAAATCCTTGCTGGATCACTACATAATAATGAGGCAGAGTCAGGGGCAAGATTTATAACAATGACCATTAGTTGTGACCCTAGGGCCCTTGGCTGGCAGAAAATGAGGTCATTTCTGATAGAAATCAGAATGTGGACAGAAAAGGCTTTTTAATATAAATAGAAAATAACTTTCCCCCTCCCAAGTCTACATGCCCACACACAGACACAGACACACAGACACACAGACACACAGACACAGACACAGACACAGACACAGACACACACACACACACACACACACACACACACACACACTCATTCCTCTCCCATCTCATCTATCGTCAACCTAGCTTATGCTTTCTCTCTGGCCATCAGAGAGAACATTTTGTGACCAATTCAGCCTCTCATTGGAAAATCACATCTATGTACTCTAAAGTAGGGCAGATTTTCTAATTCATTTGCTCCTGAGGAGAATTAGGAAACTGTGAATCTTGAGGATCATTTGGCTACTTCCTAGATAGCTATTAAGGCTCTCATTGAACACCCATTTCATCTCTTCAGCTCCATTCAATCAAGCTGAAATTCATTTTAAGGGAGCCAAGGTTCTTATTAGCAATTCTATCCTGCCTAAAAAATGAACAAACTCCCCACTGTCATTATGGCAGATCTGAAGCCCTTCCACAAAAGGACAGATAAGACCTGAATAATTAACAAAACCATCTTCTTATAAACATTTTCTGTCAATTTGGTGGCTTCTGGTGTTCTATTCAACTTGACACACAGTTGGTGGATTGATGGCATACCCAGGGCCAAACTGCAGCTCTTTAATTTGAGACTGTACTCCCACCAGAAGTTACTTGAACTGAAAATGAACAGATCAAATGCAGACAAAATTGTTCCTGTCCAATCATACAGTGAATGTTTCAATCTTATCAGGTACTCTTCAGTCATTTTGTAAATGAATTATTTCCTTACCATTTTAACCACCATCTCTCCAACGTTAAATTTATCCTTTTTTTTTCTTTTTCTTTTGTACTCTCTCTGTGTTATATATGCCCTTTTCTTGTTCATTTGTTTTCTTGGAGAAAGAGGAAAAGGCTTAATTTGTAATAATGAGCTAAAAAAAAAATCTTGTGAGCTACCAGCATTGAATTTATCCTGTCAAACTATAGATTATGAATCCCTGACCAAGATAATTTGAAGAAGTTCTACTGGGAGGTTAAAACTGAAGGTGAATGAATTCAACAAGTTAAATTCAATAAATATTTGTGAAGTACTTACTCTGCACAGTACAGGGAAAAGAAAAGTACCAAAGAAATTATTTCTTCAGTTATTCCACAACAGATTACAAGGCTATATATTCAGTTTTTCAGTATCATCTTTGTGCTTTTGTCTTGGAGTCCAGAGCTCCCAAATTTTTAATAACCAGCTAATCTAGTCACTATCTTTATGAATAACCACCTGTACAATTTAACTTAGATATGAGCATTAACACCAAATAAGAAACTTCAGAGATATTTGTGGAAGACAAAAGAAAGCCTAAACAGAGCTCATCTCTCTGGAAAAGATCATCAGAACTAGAGCTCTCTTGGGCCAATGAAAATTTTTAATTACACTCTTTTTGGTGGGAAGTCTAGGTTTCTCTGTTTCATGTAGAGTTATAGTGGAGGGGCCACTTATGGATCAATCTATCGATCATCAGGGGAACTTTGATCTGTTTTGTGTCTGACCTGAGCCAGTGTGCTCCTCCTTAGGCAGCTGAAGGTCCCTCCTGTGCAAGACACTCTTACTTAGTGCAGACAGCAGATCTAACTCCCTGCAAGTCATAACAGCTAAGTTCCAGAGATCTGCCAGCCTCAGCCTCCTTGAAAACTGGAATCAGTACTATGCTCAATACAATGCCTGACATATAGTAGACACTTAATAAATGTTTTCTGACTAATGACTATTACCATACATGACTCATTATCATACTTTATAAATATTCCTTTTCTTTCCCCTTGATCAAAAACATTTATCTTCATAAAGTGGAAAAAATATACACAAATAAAATAAATGTAAAATAATTTGAGAGTGATAATAATATCAATGGAGAGAGAGTGAAGAATAGTGAAGTCAAAGATGTCTCTATGTTTGTGAATTTAAGTTGCCTGGAGTGAGATACCATATTCAACTGAGATAAGGAAGTTTAAAGAAAAGGGATGAGAATAATGTTAATGATGAGAGTAATAAAACTGCCTATTATTTATACAGAGCTTTAAGACTTGCAAAATGCTTTACATACATTTACATACATATATTACCTCAAGTGATCTTTAAACAACCCTTGGAGGCAGATGTTATTATTATCCTTATTTTACTGATGAAGAAAATGAGGCTAAGAAAGTGAAATGACTTGCCCAGAGTCATACAACTAATAAATATCAGGATTTGAACTTGTCTTCCGGACTCCAAGTCTAGCACTCTATCCATTGTGCCACCTACCTTCATCCTCTCACAAATATAAAAGTGAGATAGTTGTTTCCCACAAAGTACTTGGATTCCACTGGATATTCCTGCTAAGGATAAAAAATTTTTGAATAGCACCTTGTGTTAGAATTAATAAGATATTATTTTCCCCATTTTACAAAAGTGGAAACTGAGGCTTGGAAGAGGATAAATGATTTTTTTTTTGTGGTAACAACATATCACTGTTGTATGACTGCAAAATATTAATGCAATCAAATCAGTCCTTGTCCTTTTCATATAAAGCTTGGCATTGGTCTAAGTAGGATGAATCTTCTATGAGTTTCAGAAGTATGGACTCAAGAGAGCACGATGAAAAGAATGTTTGAAGTAGATTTATCGGGAAGCTGCCTATAGGATGGATTATAGCAGAGAGACTCTCTCTCTCTATTGGAGGATGCTGGAAATTACAAAGGTTTAGGATAAAGTTCTGGCCTAGAAAGTGGAAAATAAAGGCGAGGGTGGTGAATGGAAAAAACTGTGTAATTTGGAAAAATTAGCGAATGTGAGGGTTTCAGAGGGGGAAAAAAGAGGAGCAGCATGAGATTGGAGAAAGTCAAATGTATAGATTTTCAAAAAAAGAAACAATATAGAGTCTGCAAACTATGAACCAGTTCCTAAGCAAATTCTGAAACAGATGATTAAAGAAATGTTAATGAATATCCATAAAGGGAAGTGACAATTACAAGAGCCAATATGGTTGCATCAGGAACATATCATGTCAGATTACCTTTATTTTGTTGCTATACTACTAGATCAGGGGAATGTTGTATTTACAATATACTTAGATTTTAAGAAGTATTTGACAAAGTAGCTCTTCTTATTTTACCTGTAGAAGATGGAAATGTGTGGAGTAGACACATGATTTCAAACTCAAATAGAAATGATTTGGGCAGGTGGCATATGGGCTTAGAAAACCACACATTAATATCATTTATGTTGTTTTGTATTTTTTATTTATTTTGTTAACCTTTCCCAATTATATTTTAATACGGTTCTGCAGTTTGATATTTCTTGACTGGATAATGATACAATTGAATAAATTTAGAATTATTGACTGGCCATCCATATTCTAAATGAAGTTGGTAATGGTTCAGTGTCACTTTGGCAAGGGGTCTCCATTGCAGTGTCCAGGGATTTTGTGCTTGGCTTTGTGTTATTGAATAGATTTTTTTTTCAATGATTTAAATATAGGTATCAATGGCAGAGTCAACAAATTTACTGAAACACAAATGCAAAAGGTCTAGCTAATATATTCTGAATGCTAAAGTCAAAATCTAAAAAGATTCAGATTTCTCTCTCTTCATAAAACACCTTTTTCTATCATAGAGAAGATTCTGCTCTGAGACCTGCTCTTCTGATAACTGAATGCTTAGTTCTGACTACTATTTAATGAGAGACTCCCCACACTGGACTCCTAGTTGCCTTGCAACTTCAACCCTTTATGGGTATCCTTATCCACTCACTCTCTTTTCGCCTTTTCATTATTTATTACCTTCTCCCATTAGAATGTAAGCTCCTTAAGGGTAGGGATGGTGTTTGCTTTTATTTGTATCCCAGGGCTAACTTAGCATAGTGCCAGACACATGTTAAACACTTAAATGTTTTATCTGTCTTTCTTTCTGTTTGCCTCTCTTCTAACATGATAACTCCAAAAGGTCAACAGTTACCCTACATATACTTTGTTCTTCTTTCATACTTACCTTGATCCACTTTGGATCATAGTTACTTATATATGTGCTATATTCCCTTATTAGACTGAAGTTTCATGAAAACAAAAAATTGTCAGTCAATATTTATGTTTTTTATCTCTTCTGTCACCTAGCACGCTATTCTGCACATAGTAGGCCCTTGGGAACTGTTCATTAAATTGAAATGCAAATGAAGAAATATTGTTCTAAAAGACAAAAATTATGAGAGGACAGTGCAATGCCATGAGAAAGAAAATCAAGTACTGAGTTATCAATAGGGTATAATACACCTTGAGAAACTGAGAATAAAAATTAAGGGGGAAATAATTACTTGAGTAGAAAATGGACATGAGTAGTTTTAGAAAATTTCAAGTGAAATAGTGAAGGTAAAAGTGTGATTGCAGTTAAGGAAGAAACAGAATGGCTGTTTCTTTTTTATATATTCTGGAGTTAACCATTGCATAACAACTAATTTAATAAGAAAATTATTAATTGTCTAAATAATATGCTTTGCTCCAGGTGCTTTCAGTTCTGTTTGAATAGCTTAAGAAATGTCAGATACTGCAGTAGTAATTACAGCAAGATATGCTTGGAGATGGGCCAAAATAGCTGATGTAAGAAACCCAATACATAGTAATCAGGAAAATGTGAACCCATGTCAGATTTTATCTCTGCAACCTGCCAAATACAGCAGAATACCCCTGTTCTACCTGTGCCCACTGACCTACTAGATTAAAAACTCCATGGTATTGTGGACAGAGTAAGTTTATTGCTAGCCAAACTCAGCAAGAGTGGGTTGTGGGTGTCTCCTGTTCTCATGAGTAATCTGTAACACACTCTTAGCTCAAACAAATGAGGGCCAGTTTTATTCTCTCTCTGTTTCACTCACCATTATATATAATCACTAATGTTCTTGTTCTCCTCCTTTTCCTCCATAATATTAAAAAACTCAACATAATATCATGTGACCATTTTGTGTATGGGTAAACAGCTGCCATTGAAATAAAGGGAACCTGAAACCTTTCCTTCTAGATCTTTTATAAACTGGAGTAGAGCCCAGTGAGTGACATTTCACCTCTGTGACTTATTACCTGGTTGATCTTGGTGTTGAAGTAATCTAAGATACTTTGATCCCATATGTCTTGTCCTATAGTTGTTTTTTTTTTTTATCACAGAGTACAGCTTAGGGGAGCTCACTCATAGCTCTAGTTTCATCCCCTTTGTTTAAACTTCTATCCTCTATCTTACTGGACATCTATAACTTGATAGCCTTCTAACCTAATTTTGGGGGGAGACCCTCTCTCCCTCCCATAAAGTAATTTTTCTCTTAGATATGCCTCATTCAAAAACAAACAAAAAAGATATGTCTTATTCATTTACAAACAAATGGCACATTGACTTGGAGCACTTAAGTCTGCCAAGGATCATTTTTGGGGAGGTGGCAACATATATAGATAACAGGGAAGTGCTTTAAAATGGAATGTGGTTGGCCCTGACCAATTTGTGCAAAATTACTGTAGACTGGGATGAGCTGTTGCTGACAGCAAGCAATTAAGATTTATGATCCTTCCTTGAATTATTGATTCCTTATAGGTGTGCTCTTTTCTCTTTCTCTTACAATCAAGTTTAAATCCCTTTCACTGTCAGGTAAGAGTATTGGTGTGACTCTTCCCTATTATATCCTAATTTCCTCTTTCCTACTTTAAACCCAGACTCTAGGGTTTTCTCTCTATGTCTCTGTCTCTTTGTCTCTATCTCTCTTTCTCTGTCTCTGTCTGTGTCTGTCTGTCTCTGTCTCTGTCTCTCTCTGTGTGTCTCACTCTGTCTCTCTGTCTCTCTCTCTTTCTCCTTCACCCCCTCTGTCTTTTCCCTCTCCAATCTCTTTTTCTTCCTCTGTCACATTCTGCATCACCTTGTTTCCATATTTGCAAAGATTGTGGGCACAAGTGAATGCAAAAACAAAACAAAATATCTTGCTTGCCTGGCTCTGTAATGAAGACATCCTGATCAAATATCATGTCCATGCATGCTGAGATCCCCAGATTTTTAATGAATGATGATGGAGGGTCTGGAGAGGGATATGATTCCTAGCACACTCTATCCTCTTCATCCCAGATGTACATACATGCATGTAGGCAGACACATGTGTAAGAAAGAGCACAGGAGAGAAAGATCTGAATTCCTTCCTAATTTAGCCATCAGGTCCCCTTTGTCTATGATAGAACTCAGTGTCTATAGCTAACTCCTTTGGTTATATCATATTACTAACGAAACTTAGATCATAGTTATGACTCTTCCAGTTACAGTTTTATTAAGAGAAAACTGTTGCTTTAGGGCCATGACCAAACTCTAGGCAACTGTTTCATAATTGCATGTCAGAAAAGGAAAGAAGGATTGATTAAGCACCTACTGTTTGCCAGGCACTGTGCAAAACATTTTAAAATATTATCTCATTTGATCCTCACAACAAAATTGGGAAATGGCTGAATATTATCTCCATTTTACAATTGAGGAAACAGAGGAAGAATTACTTGGCTAGGATAACACAGTATCTGAGTTGGATTTGTACTCAGATCTTCTCAACCTCAAATCCACTGCTCCATATCCTGAGTCAGCTAGCTGCCTCAAGTTGTGAAGATGGCAACCAGAAGAAAGTATAATATTGTGAATAATAATATTAAGATGGGAGCGGCACCATGACAACACTGACACTCCCATATGAAGAAGGTCCTTCTATCATTGCAGTTCAGCAGCTTCTTTGCAATTTATAATCTTACAGAGTTGTCTAGAACACAGAGAATTTAAATGCCTTGACTAAAGTCATAAAGACTGAATTAGAAGCTGACTTTGAATGAAGGTCTTCTTGGGTTCTAGACTAGTTCTTTCCCCACTACACCAAGGGTGCCTTAAAACAAAAACAAACAGCAATAACCTATTAAAATCCTATTAGAATGACTACAAAGCCATCAAAGGCTCTTCCAGAAAAGCACAAATTCTGGCAGATTTTACAAAGCTGAAAAGTTTTTGTGCATTTTGCTAACAGGTAGGTGGCACCAGTAGATAGAGCACTCAGCCTAGAGTCAGGAGGACCTGAGTGCAAATGGGGCCTCAGATATGTACTAGCTGTGTAACCCTGGGCAAGTCATTTACCCTGGTTTGCCTCAGTTTCCTCCTCTGGAAAATGACCTAGAGAAAGAAATGGCAAAACACTATATCTTTGCCAAGAAAACCCCAAAAAAGACCATGAAGAAGCAGTCATGATTGAAAACAACTAAAACAACAAAAAATATAAATGTTAGTGGTAATGATGATGATGATATTAATGGTGTTACTCATCTGAAGATTAGCTTACTTAAATTGGCTAGGGCTTCATCATCAGAAGATTGATGGTCAGATGAATTTTTATTTTAATTTTTTTAACAATTTCACAAATACCAACTATTTGAATGTAGAGTGATCTGTATCAAAAAAAAGAGGTCCCTCAATGATGAAATAATAGCTCATAGGGGTTTAGATTTATAGCTGGTAGTGACCACAGTGATTATGTAATGTAACTCCTTCATGTTATAGATAACTTGAGGCCCAGAAAGGTTTCAAAACCTTTCTTGGGCTGCTTTGCTCAAATCACACAGCAGTACAAAGTTATCTCCAGAGCTGTTTTAAGGGATGACATATAATCCACGTCCTGAATGTGTATGTATAAACACACACATGTGTGTGTTTATGTATATATGCATGTATGTATGTATCTATGGAGAGATAGAGATGGGTATGTCCAAGCTGCTGTTCAACTCAGGCCTGCATTCCCATGATCCTAGTATATACAGTTTATTATGAAGATGGCAAAAATGTATTTGTGGTAGGGCTTCTGACTTCAAGTTCACATCTATTTCTATTATAGCTTACTATACCTCCTTTAGGATAATATAGTCCCAACTCAATGCCATTCAACAAACAAACATTTTCCTCAAGTGCACAAAGAAATATTTTTTTTAAAGATGAAGAACTCATAACATTTACTCTATTGGCAAGTCAAATTATTATTTTTGTGCATGTTATTCTTCACTTATAAAATATCAAAGAAGCACAAAATAACATAATGTAGCCCTGTAGTATGCCAGTCACTAGATAATTCTCAAACCTCTGTCCATGTGACATATTCCTCTAAGATCTTGAATGCAACCCTTCTTATAATTAAGTATGTTCTCTGCTTATCATTGTCAGATCTAGTTAATGACTCTATTGGAAGCAGAATTAAAATGACAATGATAAAATCCAGTTTACTTTAGAGTGCTAACACATATTCCTCTTTGAAACCAGCATTGCTGAACTGATTTCTCTCCCTCCTGACTTTTTTTCTTTTTGATAAATACTATTTTATTTTTTCCAATTACATGTAAAAATATTTTCAACATTCATTTTAAATAAGATTTCAAGTTTAAATTTTTCCCCTCTCTCCCCTTTCCTCTCTCCAAGATAGCAAGCAATCTGATATAGGTTATACATGTGCAATCATGCAAACACATTACCACATTAGTCATGTTGTGAAAGAAGAAAAATAACAAAGGGAAAAAGTCACAAAAAAATGAAAATCATATGCTTCAGTCTATATTCAGCTTCCATAATTCTTTCTCTGGATATGGAAAGCATTTCCCATTATTTCAAATATTTTGAAATTGTCTTGGATCATTGTGTTGCTGAAAAGAGCTAAGCCAATCAGAAATGATCATCATCCAATATTTCTTTTACTGTGTACAATGTTCTCCTGATTCTGCTCACTTCACTCAACATCAGTTCATGTAAGACTTTCCAGGTTTTTCTGAAAATCTGCCTGCTCATCATTTCTTTTTTTTTTAATTTCATGTTGACTTTATTTTTTACCTTGCTTTTTTATTGAAGCTTTTTATTTTCAAAACATATGCAAGGATAATTTTTCAACTCTGACCCTTGCAAAATCTTGCGTTCCAATTTTCCCCCTCCTTTCCCCATCCTCTTTCCTAGATGGCAAATAATCCAATCTATGTTAAACATGGTAAAATATATGTAAATCCAATATAGGCATACATATTTATTCAATTATCTTGCTGCACAAGAAAAATCAGATCAAAAAGGAAAAAAAATGAGAAAGAAAATAAAATTCAAGCAAACAACAATAAAAGAAGTGATCCACACTCAGTTCCCACAGACCTCTCTCTGGGTGTAGATGGCTCTCTTCATCACAAGATCATTGGAACTGGCCTGAATCCTCTCATTATTGAAAAGAGCCATGTCCATCAGAATTAATCATTATATAATATTACTCTTGCTGTGTACAATGATCTCCTCATTCTCCTCATTTCACTTAGCATCCATGTAAGACTCTCTGGGCCTCTCTAAAATCCTTTTGCTGATCCATGACATTCATATACCATAATTTATTCAGCCATTCTCCAGCTGATAGGCATCCACTCAGTTTCCAGTTTCTTGCCACTACAAAAAGGGTTGCCACAAACATTTTTGCACATGTGTGTCTCTTTCCCTCCTTTATAAGCTTTGTAGAAATACTGCTGGATCAGAGTATGCATAGTTTGATAACCCTTGGCTGCTCATCCTTTCTTATAGCACAATAGTATTCCATTATATTTATATAGCACATATTAGTCAATCTGATAGGTATGAGATGATAACTCAAGAGTAATTTTCATTTCTCTAATCTATATTGTTTTAGAGGATTTCCCATATGACTACAAACAGTTTCAATCTTTTCATCTGTAAACTTCCTGTTCTTATCCTTTGACCATTTATCAATTGAGGAATGACTTATATTCTTATAAATTTGACCCAGTTCTCTATATACTTGAGAAATGAGGCCTTTAGCAGAGGCATTGACTCTAAAATTTGTTTTATTTCTTTCTGCTTTTTTTCCTACTCTTGGTGGCATTGGTTTTGTTTGTGCCAAACCTTGTTAATTTAATGTAATCAAAATTATACATTTTACATCTTGTAATAGTCTCTATCTCTTATTTGGTCATAATTCTTCTCTTCTTCATAGATCTTACAAGTAAACTATTCCTTGCTCTCCTAATTCACTTATGTCTCATAATACAAACACAGTCAGATCTGAACAAATGGAAAAATATCATAGACCATTTATGTCTAAATCATTTACCTATTTATATATGATCTTATCTTGTTCAGGGGGTTGGCAGGTCCTCCCATTACATTATCTTTGTATATGGTGATTTTGGTGTTTACCTAGTATCTGCCATACTATCTTCCAGTCTTCCTTGCAGTTTTTGTCAAATTGTGAGTTTTTGTCCCAGAAGTTGGAGTCTTTGGATTTATCAAACCATAGATTACTGGATTTATTATTACTAATAAATTATTACTACTGTCTTGTATTTTCAATCAATTCCACTGAGCCATCACTCTATTTTTTTAGCCAGTCCCAATTAGTTTTGATGATTGTTGCTTTATGATATAGTTTTAGATTTGGTATGGTTAGGCCATCTTATTTTGCATTTTTTTCATCAATTCCCTTGATATTCTCGACCTTTTGTTCTTCCAGATGAATTTTCTTATTAGCTTCCAGATGAATTTTGTTATTTTTTCTAGCTCTGTAGCATAATTTTGGTAGCTTTATTGGTATGCCACTAAATGAGTAAATTAATTTAGGTAGAATTGTCATTTTATTACATTACATCAGCCAACCCTGAGCAATTGATATTTTTCCAATTGTTCAGATCTGACTATATTTGTCTGAAAAATATTTTGTAATTGTGTTCACATAGTTCCTAGATTTCTCTTGGCAAGTAGACTTCCAAATATTTTATATTATCTACAGTTATTTTAACTGGAATTTCTCTTTTTGCCTAGCTTTGTGGTAATAAATAGAAATGCTTATGATTTATGTGGATTTATTTTATATTGTACAACTTGGCTAAAGTTGTTAATTATTTGAGTAGTTTTTTAGTTTCTTCTTTAAGATTCTCTAAGTATATCATGATATCATCTACAAAGAATGAGAGTTTTGTTTCCTCACTGCCTACTCTAATTCCTTCAATTTTCCTGTGCTTTTCAAGGGGATACCTAACTGTATCACCCCTGGGATTAAGGCCAGAGTAAACACTGACAAATTATTTCCCTTCTGGTGCTGTCTGGTGTTCCAAACCCCAGGGCTTTCATTGGACAAGGCTCAGCCTTTACTTCTGCTCCACAAATCCTATTATGTGCCTAGAATTCTCTTTTGGGGAAGATGTTTCTCCTGCTACTATTGACAGACAAGTCTAAATTCTGCACCCCATATCCTAAGTAGTCATAAACTCAAAGAGATGGCTTAATTCTCAAAGCCTTAGTACTCAAAAAGGAGAAAGAAAAAGGAGAAAGAAAGAAAACTAAATAACTTACTTTTTTTTTTCCTGTACTGAGAGATACTGAATTGCCTGTTGTCTTGGAAATGAAGTTGTGTTTACAAACTGCAGCTATCTCCTTAGAGTGTGGCATAGTAGCCAATAGGACAACTCTCCACATTCCAGTAAATTAGTCATTATCATGAGCATTAACATTTGGCATAAATGAAAATACACATTTTGCTTTCTTTTTAAATTGATACTGTACTCAGCTGGGTAAGGGGTGTGCTCATTAGCATAGTTTTTAGGAAAGTTTATTCTGCACCTCCTCTCTCCCCTACCCCCTTCCCTTTTTCTTCTTAGATATAGCTGGCTATCTTCTGGAGGGGTTAATTAATGATGGGATGATCATGCCATGGGACATGCTTTGTAAATGCAGTCACATAGAGAAAAGCCATGTATGTTTCTCTTGGGTCAGCCTCTTGCTACTCTAACTTCCTGGCATTTTCCTACCTTTGGATTCCCTTCTTGGCTCTTTTTCAAGATGAAGGTTTACAAGTAGAAAAATATATGTGCTATGGCTGAAATCCAAACTGTCTGTAATCACAAATAAATAATGAACCAAGAGTATATGCTCATTGCCAACCACTCCCTTAAAGTGTTATTGTTTATCTTCAGCAATGCTAATTTAATAACTATTGTTGCATATTTCTAGGATTATGTGGATTATAAGAGTGTATGTATATTCATCAATAATTGAATCTTACCTCTTAGGGGTGCAAGAAAAGGCACTTTGCTACCTAAATCTATCTATGTGCTTGAGAGGTGGGTCCTAACTAAATTTGTACATTTTCATAAGAGAAAGAACCTTTTATAAGACCTCTTTATACTTATGCCCATATGAGAAGGTACCTCTTTATAGCACATGTATAGCTAGCTAGAGAGGTGAACCCATTTCTTTATACCTGTAATCTGTATTCGCGAAGGGACCTCTCTAAACCTATGCTGTAGTTCTTGAGTTGTTTAAGTCATATTCAAGTCTTTGTGACCCCATTTTGGGGGTTTTCTTGGCAAAATTATTGAAGTAGTTTGCCATTTCCTTCTCCAGAATCATTTTACAGATGAAGAATTTGAGGCAAATAGGGTGATGTGACTTATCTAGAGTCACACAGTTAGTAAGTATCTGAGGTCTATTTTGAACTCAGGAAGATGAATCTTACAGATTCCAAGCCCAGTGTTCTAGTCATTGTACTATCTAGCATTCCTCCCTAAACTTTTACCTCTGCATAAAAGAAGGGCTCTCTCTCTCTCCACCTCTCTAATTTACTGTAGAAAAGGTACTTCTCCAGGTCATCTTTGTTGCTGCTTTCTGAATTGGAGACCCATAGGTAGTTATTGCTCTAGGATCTAGAGCTCCAGACTCAGATTTCCCCCAGCAAGTTTTCATATATGTGAGTTGTCTACACTTTATAGAATTATAAGATTATCAGTTTAGAACTCGAAGGAACCTCAGGGGCCTATGAGCTCCAAACCTTTACTTTACAGATTGAGAAACAGAACCCGAAGAAATCACATGGTCAGACACATAGTAATAGTGAATCAGGATTCGAACACAAGTATGTCAGCTCTAAATCCAGTATTATTTCCACTGTGTTGGGCTGCCTCCAGCTGCTCACTTGGTTTTTAAGGCTTGTAACACAACTAAGCATATTTTTAAAAGAAAAAGTATCTCAGTGGTTTTCCCTTCCCAGTTCCCTGCTGTGAGGCAAGCAGGAATGAGAATAGGAAAGGCCAGTGGGAATTTTCCCACAGGATAGGCTAGTACATCTAACTCTTACCACCTACATTCTATGCATGTCTATGAAGGTACTACTTTATTATTATGTTAGTTGTTACATTGATTTAATCATGTCTATCTCTTCCTGACTCCATTGGGGTTTCTTGACAAAAATACTAGAATGGTATGTCATTTCCTTCTTCAGCTCATTTTACAAACAAAGAAACTGAGGCAAACAGTGATATGCCCAGGATCACACAGCTGGTAAGTATCTGACGTCAGATATGAGTCAGTTTTCCTGACACCAGGGCCAGGGTTCTTTCCATTGCACCACAAATTTGTCACCACTCATGCTTAAAATGAAGATAGTGGAGCAGTCTAGAATATCTCCTTCCTGCTGCCTATTCCATTGATAGGATTTTGAATTTTGTGATAAAGAAATGTTATTGACATAGAACAGAAAAGACATTTGAATTTAGAATCACAGTATTAGGTTCTAAATCCTCATTTTATAACTTGCTTATATGGTCTTAAGCAAGTTTCCTTACTTCTCTATGCTTCAGTTATTGCATCTGTGAAATGGGAAAAATAACAACTATCTTCCCTACTGATGTCACAAAAAATTATTATCATCCTTAAATGAGATAATAGATATAAATTATTTTAGGTCAATATAACAATCTTTAAGAGGGAGAGGAAGACAGAGAGAGAGAAAGAGAAAGAGAGAGAAACACAAAGAGAGAGACAGAGGCAGAGAGACAGAGACAGAGAAAGAGAGACTGAAACTTGTGGGGAGAACAAGACAGAAGCAGAGTTGGAAATAATTTCAGAGGTAAAAATCCTACCTTGGACTCTTAGTAGCTCTAGTCCTGGGCAAATTAGTTAACATTTGCTTGCCTCAGTTTCTTCATCTGTAAAATGAGGATAACAATGGCACCCTTCTCAACATAGGATCAAATGAGATAACATTTGTAAAGCATAAGCAAAGGCCTGAAACATAGTAGGCACCTTATCAATGCTTGTCATCCTTCCCCCCAAGCAATCTAGTCCAACTCATATCTGAACTAGAATCCTCTCCACAGTATCTGAAGAGGGATCATCTAGTCTTTGCTTGAGGAAGAAACTCAATTCCTCCCAAAGCAACTCTTCCCTGGTAGAGGTCTAAGTGTTGGAAAGTTTTTCTTGACATTAAATTTAAATCTGACTTTTTGCCACGTTCATGCAATTTTCCTAGTCCTGTCCTTTGGCATCAAGCAGAACATGTTTGATACTTCTTCCAAAAACCCCTTTAAACAGTCTATGACATGGGTTTTAGTCCCAGGTAATTATGCCACCAACTAGCTAAGTGACCTTACAATAGTTAACATCCTCTCCGTGGGCCTCTTTCCTCATCTGTAAAATGAAGGGGTTGGACTAAATTATCTCTAAAGCCCTTTTCAGCTCTAACATTTTATGATTTTATGAGTCTATGAATCTATGGGTCTTTTTATTTTTTTCATTATGCCCCTGGGAGTTTGGGTGCAGGATATATTCCTAAATTCTATGGAAGATTTTAATGAAGAATGTGGGCGGTAGGCTCAGGCAGAGTGATAGAGGGGTTGTATTCCTACGGAATGAGCTGGTTAGTGCTGTGAAGAGAGCTCTTAATTGAGACTGAAATGAATGTGCCTGGATGATCTGCAATCCTGCCCATGTCATTGCTGAATACCTTTTATAGGTCAGACAACAGCCAAGATCTATGAATCATTGCCCAGGTCCTGTCTTTTGTGCATTATAGAATTAAAATGAAAATTCAGCAAAGGGGAAATTCTCAACTCTTATACTGTCAGAAAGAAATGGAATGCTGGCAGCCAATGCTTGGGTCTTTTCTCTTAGTACAAGATGACGTGATTTCTTCTATTTTCCATTCTTGTCAGTTCTAATAATCATTTCCTATTAACACGGACCTTTGTGTATTATAAACTTTTTTCTCACAAGACCCTTTAAGATTCTTTTCACAAGTATTATTTTCCCCACTTTACAAACATATTATTGAATTGCAAAGAAGAAAAATTATTTTTCAAGGTCAGAAAGGATTCCAACACAGACCTTCCATCACCAAAATCTATGTTCTTTCTGCTACAAAACATTGCTTCCCCTTACACCATATTATCATGGAGTTTTGTTTTGCTAAGGTGAAAATGAAATAGAAAATTTCAATGGAAAATCAGTTTTGAAAACCACTAACACCTACCTGAAAATACAAGGTCAGTGTTTGTGGGCTTGTAATAAGCGGGGAACACTAATAAAATACCAGTCACAAAATGGATTATTTATCATGTCTTACCTATTTTGCAGAGAAATGAAAGTCTTCATAGTGAGACAGTGATGAACATTGCAGATGCTGGGAAGCAATCTTTCATCACAGTTTTATTTTGCTTAGAGGTTCAAATGCTATATTATGTTTTAAAACTTGTCAACTCTTGCATAGTACACCAACTCCATGGGAGGAAAAAAAAACAGGCTTTCTAAAAATATCAAAAATCAGACGTTTCTGCTAAAACTCATCATTATAACTCAAAAGTCCTGTAGAGAAATGATAATTAGGAATGGCATTTACTCAGCAGAACTGGCAGGGGAAAAAATGTTTAGCAGTTATATCTCTAGCCTGGGTCTAGCTCCCTGACGTGACTAATAAGAGGTCAGGTGGTCTTTGGAATATTAGCAAAAATTGACTATAGCCAAAAAATCACTTTAGAACAATTGCATCTCCAAAAAATATGAAATAATAAGAATAAGAGAGGAGGCAACTTTAGATTTTATTGCTAATAGATATAAAATAATTTACTATATTTTCTTGGCTGAGGTTCAGAGCTGGAAAGGACCTCAAAGGTCATGTAGTCCAAACTTTTTATTTTCAGAGGCAGAATCTGAGGCACAGAGAGATGAAGTGACTTGGTCACATGGTTAATATGTGATGGAGTTAGGAATTGAACTCAGAGCTTCTGAGTAAATCTAAGACTTCTATGGTCCTTTTACCTCTCTCAGTCTTAATTTCTTCTGCAAAATCATTGTATGGAATTACTTCAAAGATTTTTTCCCATTCTAAAATCCTATTAGTGAGTCATTCTTCTGCTTATCTATGAATTTCCTGTTTCACTAAAAGTATAGCAAGTCCACCCATCTGTACTGGAGGACACCATAAAAAAGTAAAACAAAGAAATCAGCGTCTTTACTAAGTATCATATTGCTTCTTCTAGGTCATATTCTGCAACGCTGTCCACCCAGAGAATTAAAATGCCTCTCCTCTCTGTGGGAATTTATAAAAAATTGTCATTTAGATTTCTAAATATTAACAAATATTTGAATATAAGAAACTCACAAGACAATACTGTTCAAAAGGATTTGCTTAAATGTATGTAAATTCTCTTAGCAAGTGGGACACCCACTTGCATATAAGAACTTGATATCTTAATGCTGCACTGTACTAATGAATAATCCATGATTAGGAGATAATAATTAAGATGTGATAATGCCCACTTAGTAAATTAACTGAATTGTCAAAACTCAATTTAAACAGCAATTTGGGCTCCAGTGATAGAATTATAATAGCATCCTTCAATTAATGAACCAGACAGTTAATAATTCAAACATGTTTAAGGAAGAATCAAACAAAGCTCACATTAGCACATCTTGCTTCTCTTTTGCTCATAGAGAGATAGTTTGAAAACTTGGTTCTTTGACTCCAAAATCAGAGCATTCTGCATTTGGGGCATTTAGGAGATTGGAGAAGAGACGGAATGAGTGGAGGCAGGGGTGGATCAATATCTCTGTCTCTAAGTATTTAAAGATTGTCCTGAGGAAGAGAAATTTTGAGTTCTGCTTGGCTCCAAAGGAACCCAACTAGGGGCAATAGTTCTTTTCTCCCACTCAACTCCCTTTTTTCTTCCTGTTTTACGGATCAATTATTCTTGGACTTTATAGTCTTTTTGTAGGAAAGGAAGATCTCTGAAACTCCATACCCATCATTGTTTTTCTTGTTGTTGGCTCAATGAATAGTGCAGTCAAGCAAATTTGAAAACCTGACATTCCCTAGCTATTATATTCTTAGAGAGACCCTTTGCCCATAATAGACTGGAAAAATCCCTGAACTGCTCAGCAAAGTTGTCATTTTGTAAATAACAATTGTTAGTTTTGCCTAAATTTTTTTCTCAATTTAATTCTTCAAATATTAATTAAATTATTGCAATGCAATAATCCTGTGTCTATACGGAACATAAGAAAAACACATTATCATGGAACTAGTTTGAGAAAAAAAGACTAACCCTTAAAAAACCATTCTATAGCAATTCTAGTAAAATTATTTGAAGCAATCAATATGTGCTTTTAGGAGTTGAGGAAAAAAAAAATATTGTGGACTGGAGTAATCTAGAATGTCCTGGCTTAGAATGATACATCCTTACTGCTGTAAAGGACTTAAAGTTTCCTTATTTTTCAAAGGAAGAAACTGAAACTCAGAAAGGGGAAGGGATTCAAGGTCACATAGTCACTTAAAGATAGAATGAGGATAGAACTCAGGGATTTGACCTTCTAGTGCAGTCCTCTATTATATTATTGGAAGTGGTAATTTTAGTCTTTCCAAATAACGATTTTTCATGTTGATGGTGCTCTCATTTTTGAGCCTAACAGCAACCTACAGTTTAGATAGTTTTATGATTATAAATACCTTTATTCACTATAACCTATAAGGTAGGCATCATGTGAAGTATTATTTTCATTTTACAGATGAGAAAATTGAGACTCACCAAGGTTACATGACATAGTTACATAGTTAGTAAATGTCAGAAGAACTGAAGCTGTGTCTTCTCACCTTCATTCAGTTCAGTGCCCATTCCACTGCCCCATGATGCCCATAATGGGACATTCAGTATTTTAGAAATGTCAAGCACCAACCCACAGCCCACCTCCAGCCCTGTCAACTTTATGATATGCAACATTTTAAAATAAAACTTTACAACAATCATTTCTGCTTCACATCTGTTCTCAAATATGACATAAAAATCACAGTGTCTACTATTAACACGAGCTGGGGCAATTCGGAGGGAAATGATGCAGCCCTGGCTCTTTCTCTGGCTTCTTTTTTTACTGATCTTTTCCCTGGTGTCAGGAAACAGATTTACTTGTTAAGACACTGACACCTGCAAAAAGTCTGTTCTGTTTTAAAGCTTGTTGATTGCTTCTGTGGGACATAAAATCAAATGTCAATGGGGAGCATTTGGTCCTATGCCCCAATTTCATGTAGGAGTGCTGAAAACTGCAAAATATTCACAACCCTCTCATTGACTAATTAATTTACAGGAAGTTCATACATAATGGGAAAAAAAACAAAAATGAGCAGTAAATTGGTATATGAATTCTGCACAACTTATTACTGATTAGCAACAGTTCATGTACTCTTCCATGAACCCCACAGATGTTCAAGTAGAATGTGGTTAGGTATTGGCAAATTATCATAAATTTAAACTCATTTGCAGGAATCTATTTACATATCTTAAAGAAAATTGTAATTTCCCTTCTGTGTTTCTCTTCTGAAAGGGATAGATACTCTTTTCAAGATGGTTTTCAATGCATTGGGATTCCTTCACTTATTAATAGCCTTAGGTTATGGATTAGATCCATTGTAAATGGAAGTGGGGTACAGAGAAGAATAAATCCTACTCCCTGCCCATACAGAGTTTATATTCTTCCTGAGGAGAAAACACATAGTGACATAGATGTTTTTTGGGATTTGGGTCTGAACCTGTGATTCCATTTGTATAATGAGTTCTTCCCATCATGGAGCATTTTTATACTTCATAAGAGTAAGGATTGTTTTATTTTTGTCTTTATATCCGAGGCCCTTAGTTCAGTAGGTGACATGCATAAGGCACTTAATAAATTCTTTTTGATTGACTGATTAGAAACTCCCTCTACATATGCAATTCATCAATTCCCCTGTTAACTTAACAGTGCTAGAGAACTTAGGGACACTGAGATGTTAAATGCTTTGCCCAGTTTGTAGGCCTCAGTGGCAGAACTGATTTCTCTTTGTGCTCCAAAGCTGGCTCTCTGGCCCCCTCCCTCTGGGCCTCTCTAATTAATAACATAACATGAATAAATCAGCTCTTATGGGCCATTTCTTAGACCATATGTAGTTATTCTTTGTCTGCTTCCTATTGTGGTCATCTTGAGAGACTGCTTCTGGCCATTAATAATAAGGGGTTCATGATGATGATGATGATGAAGATGAATCCTCATTGGCTGCTGAGCTGGGAGGTTGATGACTCAGTGAACCTGTTAGAAGAATAGACAGTTTCTAACTAGTGATCTTTGCATTTTAGCTCTCCAAGTAACAAGATGTGACTCTACTAGGTTGTAGAGGGAGGATTGAGTCCTCTCTCCAATGTTATGATGATTCTTAGTGCCAGAGGACTTCACCAGGCAAACTTGCTTTTCAGTTCCCTGGAACAACCACTTTTATGTCTTTTTTGTGTTCTCTTCCCTGAGGAGATAATGAAGTAACAACCTGAAGAAGGAACATCCTTTGGGAGTTTTGATATGAGAGGAGGTCCTGGGAATCCTGTCACTGGTGGCCATTGCAATGTCCCTAGAGCTGGGACAATATCTACAGAAGAGAGGCCATGTCTACTTAAGTCCCCTGACAGAAATTGTCATGTGGATAGAATTGCCACTAAATCAGGTTTGAGAAGAAATCTGTCTCTCCCTAATCCTTATTGGAGTTACTGTAGCCAAGAACCACCAGCCAGAAATTGCCACTTTTTTTTTTTAACAGCTTCATTGAGTCATCTACCCTCCCAACCAGTTAGAATATTATTCCTCATCACACAGCATGATCTCCTTTGTCACTCATGGCTGGAAACAGGTCCTCAAAGTTCCCACATGCTCAACAGGAAGCAGGAACAGAATAAGTGCACTTGCTCAAAGAAATAGCCCTTGTTACTCACCTTACAAGAATATGACAGTTAATGACCATATGTCCAAGCGACTACTCAAGAAAGAAAGTGAAACATTAGGACCAGCCCTCAGTAGTCAGACATTTGACGATGTGCTAGGTCCAAAGCCCCCAGACAGACAGATGAGTCCAAGGCTGGCACAGAACTGGCACTCCCTTCTTTATATTCCTGTCTATAATATGCTGACTCCATGTTACTGAGTTCCAGTTTTAGAGAGAGTTGATTCCACAAAGCTTAAATGACTGGTTCTATCTCATTTAAGAAATGTTCTGGAATTTATTTTTTCTTTGTGAATTCTATGTGTGTGTGTGTGTGGGGGGGGGAAGCATTGTAATGTGAGAAAGGAGACCTAACTTGATCCTAACTCTGTCCCAACTACTTCTGTGCATCCCCATGGTCAAACACCTCCTTCCTTCTTTGGGTCTCAATTTTCTGATTTATATTATGGGGTTGGGTTTAAAATTCCTTTCAATTAATTGGCAGACATGTACTACTATTTACAAAAGACTTTATATATATAATCTCATTTGTTCTTCCCAATCCTATTTCTATTATTATTGCTATTTTACATATGAGAAAACTGAGGCTGAGAGGGGTTAACAGGTGATTTGTTCAGGGTCACACAACTATGTATGCCTTAAGGCAGGATTTGAATTTAGTTCTTCCTACTCAGGTGCTAGTATTCTATCCATTGCATCACCTGCTTCAATAAAATTGAAGTAGTTTTTGCCCCTCAAGGACTTTACACTTGAGCTCTAACATTCATTGCTCTGTAATCCTGCCTTTTTGTGTGTGGGGGGAGAGGGCATTGGCTATGTACATTCCTTGTGCTATAGCACTAACAAATTACTCCCCCGGGTATTGTTTTGTGCCAGGGCTCTCCCTTCCTTGAGAGAGATTGATGGGCCATGATAGGAGAATGGATGCTGCTATATAAGAAAACTGATGTTCCCTATACAAAGATCTGGGAGTAAAACACAATTGTAATAACTATGAAAATGAAGACAACTTTAAATAGTAATGATTTTACTATTTAAAAAAAACAGCAACAGCAATATTATATAGTAGAAAGAAGTTGGAGGAGCTGAATTCAAATACTGGTTCTGCTGCTTACCACCTGTGTGACCTTGGACAAGGCACAGCATCTGGGGATTGTAATTTCTGCATCTATAGGGTCCTTTGTCATTCTAATGCTACAAACCCAGGCAATCCAGCCCTGGGGTCATATTTTCAATTGGAGTTTTAATTTCTATTTGGTTACAGCTTGATCTCATCATGTACCTGATTTCTTTTTGACTTTGAACTCATGGAACGAGGCCATTTTTGTGATAACTGCAATTTTACACGAATCTTTTCAATAACCAGCCAAATATCAGTCTCATAAATTGAGCTAGTCTCTCCCTGGTTAACCTGGCTTGGACAGAGTGCATAGCCCCTAATGTGATTCGTTCTCCTTCCTGCACCATTTTCCAATCACAACCTATTAGCTCATTTAATCTCCCCAGTGCTACGGATATGTTTACAGAAGGGAACAGGTTCCACTCAGAGATGGCAAACTTCAGCTGCGTGGAATTGTGAAGAAGCACTAATTAAATAGACTCATTAGCCATTAGGGACACTCAGATTTTTGGTCACTTTGAGGGAAAGGAGCTTGTCCCCAAACTGCCAGTCTGCAGATATAGGATGAAAATAGTAGGCTATACTTTAGCCATCATTCTTGGCCCATGCCTGGGGGTTATTTCTGAAGGGAAGAATGTTAGGGGTCTTGAAATATTACACTTTCTAAATCTGTTTCTGGGTAAGATCAGTCACACAAAATCCCAGAGGACTTCTCTGGATACCTATCTTTAGGTGAAATGACATAAGCAGCTTTTTTGATATTTAGAGATAAAGGGCATTATATTTTTCAGAAAATGGTACCCAGGTACATCTCCCTTTACTGGTATTGAATGGACAGGCCCCCAGTGAAATATATCCCAAAAACTTTAAGAGTTATTTTTTGAGAGGAATAGGAATCAGGTTTTCAGAAGAAAAGAATATTTGCTAGGGGTTAGACTTCCTCTCATTGCAACGTCTGTTCCAGAGGGAGTCAATGGCAAAAGCAGGATTAGAAAAAATTTCATACTCAAGTTTTTACCATTAAACCTATTTCCCCTGGGCTGCTGACACTAGATTGAAATTCTGCTATCTTTCTCAGAGTTTGTGAAAATGAAAATAAGAATATCCAACAAAATCAAAATCTTTATTGTTGAAGTTAAATATATGTAAATATAGGCAGGATTTAAGAGATATATATATATACATATATAAATATGCATGTGTATATATATATCTATTTCAACATGTGCAATATAGACAACTATATATATTTTTTCTTTTTTTAAAATAACTTCTTATTTTCAAAATATATGCAAAGAAAATTTTCAACATTCACCCTTGCAAAACCTTGTGTTCCAAATTTTTCTCCCTCCCTTTCCCCTACCCTCACCCCTAGACAGGAAGTAATCCAATATATGTTAAACAGGTGCAATTCTTCTATACATATTCCCACAATTATTATGCTGCACGAGAAAAAATCAGATCAAAAAGGAAAAAATGAGAAAGAAAACAAAAAGCAAGCAAACAACAAAAAAAGGTGAAAATACTATGTTGTGATCCACATTCAGTCCCTAGAGTCCTCTCTCTGAGTGCAGAGAAGCCATTGAAACTGGCCTGAATTACTTCATTGTTGAAAAGAGCCATGTCCATCAGAATTGATCATGGGATAATCTTCTTGTTGCTGTATACAATGTTCTCTCAATTCTGCTCACTTCACTTAGCATCAATTCATGTAAATCTCTCCAGGCCTTTCTGAAATCATCCTGCTTTCTTATAGAACGATAATATTTCGCAACATTCATATCCCATAACTTAGCCATTCTCCAATTGATGGGCCTCCATTCAGGTTTCAGTTCCTTGCCACGACAAAAAGAACTACTATAAACATTTTTGCCCATCTGGGTCCTTTTCCCTTTGTTATGATCTCTTTGGGATACAAGCCCAGTACAGACACTGCTGGATCAAAGGATATTTACAATTTGACAGTCGTTTGGGCATAGTTCCAAATTGCTCTCTAGAATGGTTGAATCAGTTCACAGCTCTACCAACAATGTATTAGTATCCCAGGTCTCCCACATCCCCTCCAATATTTATCATTATCTTTTCCTGTTATCTTAGTCAATCTGAGAGCCAGTTTGAGACCAAATCTCAGAGTTATCTTGATTTACATTTTTCTGATCAATAGTGACTTAGAGCATTTTTTCATATGACTAGAAATGGTTTTAATTTCTTTGTCTGAAAATTGTTCATATCCTTTGGCCATTTATCAATTGGAGAATGACTTGCATATGAAAAGGTACTCTACTTCATTATTGATCAGAGAAATGCAAAATAAAATAACTCTGAGGTATCATAATACATTTGTCAGATTGGGTAAAATGACAGGAAAAATTAACGATGAATGTTGGAGGGAATGTGGGAAAACTGGGACACTAATACATTTTTGGTGGAACTGTGAACTGATTCAACCATGCTGGAGAGCAATTTGAAACTATGCCTAAATTGTGCATACCCTTTGATGCATGTGTTTCTACTGGGCTTATATCCCAAAAGATATTAAATGAGGGAAAGGGACACATGTGCAAAAATATTTGTGGCATCCCTTTTTGTAGTGGCAAGAAACTGGAAACTAAGTGGATGCTCATCAATTGGAGAATGGCTGAACAAATTATGGTATATGAATGTTATAGAATTTTATTGTACTATAAGAAATGATGAGCAGGATAATTTCAGAGTGGCCTGAAGAGACTTAGATGAACTAATGCTAAATGAAATGAGCAGAATCAGGAGATCATTATACACGACAACAAGATTATACAATGATCAATTCTGATGGACATGGCTCTTGTCAACAATGAGATTATATAGAGCAGTTCCAATGGTCTTGTGATGAAGAAAGTCATCTGAGAGGACTGTAGGAACTGAATGTGGACCACAATATAGTATTTTCACTCTTTTTGTTGTTGTTTACATGCATTTTGTTTTCTTTCTCATTTTCCCCTTTTTCATTTGATTTTACTTGTGCAACATTTGTGGAAATATGTATAGAGGAATGGCACATGTTTAACATATATTGGATCACTTGCTGACTGGGGGACGAGATGGGTGGAAGGGAGGGAAAAAATAGAACACTGTTTTGTAGGGATAAATGTTGAAAATTATCCATGTATATATTTTGAAAATAAAAGGCTATAATTAAAAATGAAAAAAAATTGGAGAATGACTTGAATTCTTATAAATTTGAGTCAGTTCTCTATATATTTTAGAAATGAGGCTATTTTTCAGAATCTGTGGATGTAAATTTTTTTTTCCCATTTTCTGCTTCCCTTCCAATTTTGTCTGCATTGGTTTTGTTCATACAAAACCTTTTTAATTTAATATATAAAAATTATCCATTTTGCATTTCATAATGTACTCTACTTCTTTAGCCATAAATTCCTTCCTTTTCTACAGATCTGAGAGGTAGACTATTCTTTGTTCTTCTGATGGCAACTATATATCTTATATGCATGTGTGTATACCACTTGCCCACACATTCATACATATATGTGTACATATGAGATATCTATGTGTTACCATAGTCCACAGAGTTTTGGGCCAGGAATCAGGAAGATTCATTTTAAGTTCAAATCTGGCCTCAAACCCTTAATAGTTGTATTACAGTGGGCAAGTCACTTAACCTTATTTCTCTCAATTTCCTCATCTGTAAAATGAACTGGAATAGGAAATAGTAAACTACTGTGTATCTTTACCAAGAAAACCCTAAACAACTGAAAATGCATGATGTACACACACACACAGAGACATACAAACACACACATTATATATTTACAACAAAAGAGGTTAAGAACCTATATTCTAGACCAAGGTTGTGATGTTCACATATAAAAAAAAACACATAAGGTTTTGTTTAAATTCTATCAATTTAAATTCCACATCTTGCATTTCATATAATACTCTATCAAGAGCATGAAAACAGAATAAAGGCCATTCTTTTTTTTTTTTGGGGGGGGGATTTATAGTATTTCCCCACAACTGAAACCACCTTGTTTCCTCTTACTTTCCCCTAAAGTCCTGTAATAAACCCTTGACACCTCTCATTGCCTCTTCCTATTCTATCTTGTCTTAAATGTTATTTTTGTACATGTCTCATCTCCATGAAAGACTCAAGCTCCTTTGGGGCAAGGGACCATGCTTTATTAACCTTTGTAAGCATTTCTTACCTGTGTGATCTTGGAGGACTAAGTAAATTAGCCTCTCTGAGCTTCAGTTGCTCTCTTGTAAAAAGGATCTTTCTCCCTGCAGCATGTAGTGAGGATCAAATAAATAATTTATGCAAGGTGGTTGCTAAAATCTTAAAGGAATAAAGGAGGAGGGAGAAGGAAGAAGGGAAAGTAATAAGTATTTATATAGCTCCTACTTTAATTAAGTAAATGCTTTCAAATATCTCATTTGATCCTCCCAATAATACTGAAAGACAGGTTCTTTATTACCTTCATTTTACAGATGAGGAAATTGAAGCAAAAAGAGATTAAGTGATCTGCTCAGGAAAATATAGCTAGTAAATATCTGAAGCTGAATTTGAACTCATGGCCTTCTTAACTTTAAATCCAGGGCTCTAATCATTGGGCTACCTAGCTTCTTCAAAGACAAGAGATTATCACTCCCTCCCTAAGTATTTGCTGAATAGAAGAAATGAATGAATGCATGGAAAATCAAAGCCCTGTCTTTTATAAATGTTAAAGGACTTGCTGCCTTCAGGGAAGTTTTCTTGGTTCATATTCTATGACTCAGAGGTTCAAGGGGGTAGTGTATATCTTTTGGTTTCTTCTTAGATAAATAATGAAAGGCTATGCAGACAACAGTGTGGTCAGGCCAAAATTGGATTGCTTTTGGCCAAAGGCTGTTACAAAACTTGCAGAACAAAGAACAGATGTG
>JAJPUD010002224.1:159704-195399 GCA_023553655.1 Myrmecobius fasciatus
GTTGACTTCCGGTCTGAGGCTGGTGGGGCTAGATTCGCACTAGGAGCACGTTTTCAGCTGCTCTCGATCCACCCTTTACCAAAGGCAGATCTGTCAAAGCACCTGCCCGCAAGCAGAGCAAAGTGGCCCAGTCGTCTCCCAGGGGCTTCCTGGGTGCCTTAAATCCGGCCCTCTATCGCAGCTCTGACTTCCACCCCGGCTGGAGTCTGATCGCGACCAGCGGCCGATTTCCCCTGTGGCTAACCTTCTCCGGAGTTCTTTCAAGGTAGATTTTTGATAGAAGTGTGTTGTAGTCCAAATGTTTGGCGGAGCCTTCACTCACAAACCAGTTCGAAGGCTCACTTTGTCTGGGTTTGAGGGAAGGTCCCAAAGGAGTTCACAGAGAAAGCTGTCTGCAGTTCGCCATCTTGGCTCCGCCCCCCCCCAAACAAGCATTTATTAAACACTTTATATATGCAGGCACTGTGTTAAATGATGGGGGTAGATTTTTTTAAAAAGGTCAAGCCACAAAAGTCATCCTCTTGGAAATTTGAGGGGAAGAGGGCATGGAAGTAGATAACATATAAATATAAACATTTTGGGAAGATACATGGAGAAGATTCAGGAGAGAAGATATAGCCAGAATATATACAGGGGAGATCAAGAAAAGAATGTTAAACTAAGTGGGAGGGTTAAGTAACAAAGTTAGGACATATTTTATCCTGGAGGTAAATATGGAGCTACTGGGGTTCATTGAGTGGAAGCTGGTGGTGGCAGCTAACATGATCAGACTCACTTTAGGATAATCACTATCACAGTTGTATGGGGGATGAATTAGTATTCAGAGAAACTTGAAGCAAGGATTCTAATTAGAAGTTGATTGAGAAGTGATGAGGTTCTGTTCTTGGATGGCTGTGTGAGTGGGAAGAAGGGGACATAAAGGAGAAATTGCTGGGCTGTGAGTGGTGATTGTTGTGAAGTAAATTGTTGTGAAGTAAAAAAGACTAGATTTGGCAAGGGATTTGATATATGAGGTAAGTAGGAGGGAGGAGCTGAGAAGAACATGGAGGATGAAAACCTAGGAAACTTAGATTATAATTGTGCCTTCAAAAGTTACAGGGAAATTTGAAGGAAGATGAGGTTTTTGGGGAAAGATGAATGTTTTGTGGACATATTATAATGTGGGATATCCCCTATAAAATGTCTGATTGACATTTGGAAATAAAGATCAAAACTAGAACTAGATTCATGGATCTGAAAATCATCTGCTTAGAAATGACAACTGAACCCTTGGGACCTGATGAGATTGCCAAGTGAGAGTACATAAAAGAAAGATAAAAGAGTCCAAGATATAGCCTTGAGACACATTCACACTTAGAGACTTGACAGGGATATATATATATAGTGTAGGAGAACAAGAAGAAGTCATTAGACAGGTGGGAGAAGAGCCAAGAATGCACGGAGCTGAACTATGCCTATATAAGGTACCTATAAGGTCCTATCTTAGGAGGACCTAGATAAGGTCCTCCTAAGAAGTGTGTACCATACCATCCAAACCATACTGAGCTGAATATTGACTGAATTTTTGCCTCTTTTAGGGTCTTCCTGAGGGCCATCAACAAATTTGCAGAAACCATGAATCATAAGTTTCTGGAGAATACAAACTTTGAATTCCAGGTGAGTGTTAGATTGGAGCAGATTTAGCTCTTTAACATTTCCACACCCTTGTGTCCTCTCCCCATCCCAGTCCTCATCATCAGTGGTTTCCTTTCAAGCAGCTAAGTGGCAGACTGGACAGACTAGAACATCAGACTTGGAATGAGGAATTCCACCTCAGGCACTTACTACTGTAATCTGAGAAAGCTACTAACTTTTCTCTTTCCTCTATTTCCTTAACTGTTAAAATAAGAGCCTTGGGCTTAATGGACTCCAAAGTCTTGTCTACCTCTAAATCTATGATTCTTCCTCTTCTTCTATGCCATTTCCTTTTTGATATTTGCCTATCAGATTGTGTCTTTCTGTTGGCTTAGTGCTCTACCAAGTACCCAAAAATGTATAAGGTGGGGGTCTGCCAGTGGAGTTCTGCTCTGATGAGTGGTGAGGGTGGGAAATGAGAAGGTTTCCAGGTTCAGGCAGAGCATTCTTGATTGAAGAGTCATTAACTGAGCAGAGTATGCAAATGGTGACTCTAATGGATCTGGTGCTGAATTTATATCAACACAGAAGATGCTAAGCATGCAGTGTCACAGTGGATTCCACCTTTGAAAAATTCATCACATTTTCCCCCATTTACATTCATTAGGGCTGTAAAGGCAGTCATGGATATACACTGAATGATGATTTACAATTAAAATCCTCTGTGTTCCTTAGTAGCAGTAAACCTTTCCATAATGTTGTGTTCTATGCTCATCCAAGGACCTTGGCAAACAGCCTCTGTGATATTAGGGAGATGAACTCACTCTCCCTTCCATCCCAGGACCTCTGGGATGAATAGAGATTCAGATGAGAAGCTTGCACAAATGGTAAGCTAGGGGCAAAATGAGGAGGAAAAGAAACTAAAGTTAATACTTCTGTTTTAGCAGAAATCCAGATTGTTACCTTTAGAATACTGAAAAAAATATCTCTTCTCACCAACCCCAGGAGGTTCCATTAACAAAACATTAGTACCTGGCTTCTAGAGGTCTTACTGCTGATATGGGAATTGTTTGCCTATGACATAGTGTAATGGAAAGCATGGGGTGGGTGCTGGGAGTCAGGAGGCTTGAGTTCTAATTTCAATTCTGCCACTGCACCTGTGGGAATTTAGGCAAGTCTGTTTGATACACAAACTCTCCAGCTCAAATAATAGCTGAATAAAGATTTGTTCCACAACATCCATAACAAATAGTCATCTAGTTTTTGTTTGAATGCCCTTAGTACAGAGAAAACCCGAAATCTCCTGAAACTGTTCTTTCTACTTTTAAATAGTTCTAAGTATTAATAAGTCCTTCCTCCCATCAAGCCTAATTTCACCTTTTTTGGAACCCTTATCAATTGTTCCCTGTTCTGTCTTCTGAAACAGAGAATCTAATTATTCTTCCACATGACATTCCTTTAAATACTTGAAGAAAACTACCATGTCCTCCCTAAGCACAGCTGACCAAGTCTTCTCTTCTCTAGACTAAATGTCCTTTACAATTCTTGTCAAGAATTCTCTGGATGGCATTCCAGCTTTAAAATGTCATTCCTGAAATATGACATAAAGAATTTAACATCCTTTTCCAGATGTGGTTTTATAAGGGATAGCCCACTATCCCAATTTCTCCCAATTTCTGACCAACTTCCACAGAGAAGCAAGTAGCCCCAAAAGCCCTGAGAACAACAGTATAATGGCTCTGCTTTTAGCCCAGCCACCACAGCCATCATCTACCCCCTGCAGAGAAAAGGCTATCTGCCACTGTTTGTACTATGTTGTTAGTCAGTTGACCGCCATCTTAAAATCAGATACTGTACCTTACACACACACACACACACACACACACACACACACACACACACACCCCTCTTTGGAAACTCCACTGCTACCAAAGGCTCAAAAAAAAAGTGCTTACCATGAAACTCTTTGGTAAATAGACAACATCAGAAAGTGATATAGTTTTACTCATGGGAATGACACTTAAAACATGATATAGTATCTGTCTTAATGTTGTACCATTTTGACCATGAAGTCTTTTCATTAAACTGGCAATGTGATTTGCACCCCCTCCCCCCATTTAGAATATGAGCTCCTTTAGAGCAGAGATTGTATTAATTTTCTTTTTGGATGATTGATAATTAGTTTGGTACTTGACACATCACAAGTGTTTTAATATATTACTTTTCTCACTCCATTCATTCATTTGTTCGTTCATTCATTAAAAGTGATATAATGGGATAGTTAATCCATTACTTCTAGAAATGGTATCTCTCTTAATGCTATTCAAGATCATGATTATCTTTTACTGATTGTTATATCAGTCTGTTGATTTATGTTGTAGTCTACTAAAATCCTTATAGATCCTTGTTAGCCCCAGTGTTGGATTAACTCCCTAATTTTAGACTTCTGAAATTAATTTTAGAACCCATCTATAAAGCTTTCTATTTGTCCTTTTACAATTTCATCTTAATAGATTTTGCCCAATTTTCTGAACTACCAAGATCTTTTATGGATCTAGACTCTTATCCAACATGGCAACTATCCTGCCTAGATTGTTAGTATCTGTAAATTTGATAAAAATATCCATTAGCCAAAACACTGTTAAAAATATAAAAAAGTGAAGCCATTCAGGGTCAAGGAAAGATCTGTGTGACAATCCACTAGAGACATTCTAACCCAATTGACACTGAACCATTATTAGCTCCTTTAGCTCAGTAATTCAAGCAGTCCCAATCCTTTTAGGCCTACTACTATCTAGAAAACACTATAGCATGAGAGACTTTATCAAATACTTTACCAAATTTTAAGTAAACTGGCTTTAGAATTCCACTTCCAGGATGACAATATTATTAAAAGAGAAAATAAGAATAGGTTGATATGACATGGTCTTTGTGGTTATGTCATTCTTTTTTTTTAATTTATTTTTTATTTTATTTGCATAACATATGTGTGGGTAATTCTTCAACATTAACCCTTACATAGCTTTCTGTTTATGTCATTCTTTTATATATGTCATTAGTTGTCTTTTAATAATATGTACTAGAATTTTACCAGGAATCAAAGTCAAACTGACTTTTTCCTCTTGGAAAATTGAGACTTCTCTTTTTGGAAAATCATCCTTCTTTAGTCCCATAGAACCATTCTAATTTGCTGCAGTCTTTCAAATCACTGATGATGGCTCCGAAATAACATTTGTAAGAGCTTTCAGGATCCTAGAATGTACTTAGTCTTGGCCTGGTAACTTGAACTCATTGGTTGTTTTTCTAATATCTCTCAGGTAAATACCTTAAGCTTCTACTCTTATCAATAATTATTTGTCCTGCTTTTTCCATTCCAAAAGTTTCTTGACAGATGAAATACAAGCAAAATAACATTTGAGAAATCTTCTCTCCTTCATTCAACATTACCATCATTCACCCTGAGCAATCATTCTGTTCTTCCTTTGCTCTTTCTTCTTTCCAGGATATTTTAAATCCATTTTTTGTTTCTTTAACCTTCCTCACTATCCCAAGAACATTCTAAGCTTTAATGCTACTAACATCATTCTAATGCAATCAATTTACATTTTGATATTCATGCTTCATTATTTGCACTTGCTTCCATTTTCTATACCAACTTTTCAAAAATCTAAGTTGATCAGTAAAGCCCCTTTATACCCACATCTCTCTTTAGACCACTCCCTCATTTTATTTTCATCACAATTGTTTTTATATATTAAGATTTTCATTCTACAGAACTTTCCATTGCTCTTAGGCTGACTTTCCAAGCATGGGTTTCATTCATAGGATTCTACTCATCCTTTCTCCAAACACTTTGAAATCTGTTTGTCCTGAGTCTAGGGTTCACATCAGGTAATACTAAGCTTTCCTTTAAATCATTGTCACAAATTCTGTTTTGGCATGGTCATCATGTTCCTACTAACCCTCCCCGTATCATGGACTCTCATCATTTTTGCTTCATCAAGCAAAGTAGCTCTTTTTGCTAATGAGAGTCAGGTCCAGAATAATAATTCCTCTCATTGACACTACTATGTTTTAATGGATGAAATTATTAAGTCAAGAAATTAACTACGCTTCTTTTAGTGGAGTTCCAAGTCCTTCATCACTGTTATATCATATCTCCATGCCAGGCTTGTGATCTATTTACTGAACTCCTCATCTCAGTATAGATGATGGTTATTCCAGACATGGAGATTAATAATGGGGAGGCCAAACATACCTCAATGTATTAGGATTTTCAATTAACATTGCTTACTACTGGTACTTCACGCATTACAGAAATCTGGTCTAAAAGTTTTATTGCTGGTTCTTTTGGATTTTGGGTCCTATAAATTTCTGGGTATTTTTACATTATCCTTCTTAAACATTTACATATTTAAATAAATTAATTTTTCTATGGTCATCTAGTTTGATACATATATGTATCACATATGATACATATTTGATTTCAAATCCTTTTGATTAGTATTTCCAGACAAGACTTGACATACACACTTTACTGCCTATGTATAGTCATAGCAGCAGGCCAGAGCTGATCTAGTGCCATCTGCCAATTGGGTAGTACCAACTGCAGCATCTGTTAAGGTTCCCTCAAAATCCTCAATCTCTTTAAATCTCCCTTCACTCCATCTCAGCCACACTTTAGGATGGTCACCCATTGGATCTCATTATCTACAAGTGACTTCTAATTAAAAATTCTGATAATTCTTCTATTTGACTATAATTTCCTATAATTCCAGTGCTTCCTATTCCTCACCCTCCTAATTTATTCTTTACCCTTATCAAGATCTTTGCTCCTTAGGATTGCTGACTTCATCTCCTTCCCTCTTCAGTTTTGATTCTATTCAAATTTATGTTGTTTTCTTCACTTGAGCTCTTTCCCCTTGTCCCATCTGCACTCCTGTCTTGTCAAACTTTAGCCCTAGATTGTTCACACTATAGAAGTCTTCCACGTCTACTCATATACTACTGAATGGAGCTTGAGAAAGTCATATAAATCTGCTGCCTGGGTGTATTATAAATTCATATTATACAGTTTCAATTAGGTCCTCACAGAAAGAAGACATTTTTTAAAAAGCTCTTTAATGGTTCTATATCTCAAAACACACAAAAGTTTTTTCTAACCTTTTTTCTCTCTTCAAGCCTGCCCTGTTTTTTCATTTACTCCTCTTCTTTGCCCTACCCCAAAGACCTTGCCAATTACTTTGCTGAGAAAACTGAGGCTCTTTGAAGTATGGTCCCCTTTCTATCATTGTCTTTATCTCAAATTGACATCATCCCCTACTCTCTTCTTCTCCTCACCTTCAATCTTTTTTCAATAAGGTGACTTATCTGCCTTCTAAGGCCAACTCTTCCAGATTCTACATTCATCCTCTCATTCCTTCCCATTTTCTCCAGTAGATTGAAAACTCAGTTGTCACCCCTCCCCATCTCTCTCTCTCTCTCTCTCTCTCTCTCTCTCTCTCTCTCTCTCTCTCATCTGAATTCACAATTCACATTTGAACTCAGGTCCTCCTGTGCTCTATCCAGTGCACTACTTAGCTACCCCTAGTTATTCCTTCTCTTGAATTTTTTTATCCTCTTCTCTACTGCTTCCTTTCCTATTGCCTTCAAATGCTCACATCTCCCTCATCTTTAAAAGCAATCTTTATTAGACCCCCATTCACTCAATATGTTGCCCCTTATGTCTCTTCTATTTCTCAGCCAAACTCTTAGGGGAAAAACATGATTTAGGTTCACTGGCTCTACATCCTTTCCTGTCAGTCCTCCATACTTTGCAATCTGAAATCTGACCTTATTACTGAACTGAAACTTTTCTCTTCAAAGTTATCAATAATTTTATTGTTAGGATGATCTTTTACTCAGAAGGGTATCCTTCTATCCTTCTAAACCCATTTGCGTCATTTGATACTGTTGATTGATATTTTCTCAAACTATACGAGCTTCTCACTCTTCTTTGCTAGATTGTCATTCAGATCTTGACCCCTATCTGAATATCCCCAAAAGCTTTGTCCTCACCCCTTCTCTTCTCTCTTTACAATCTCTCTCTCTCACCATATAATCTCTCATATGTTTAAATATCACTACTTTGAAAATAACTCCCAGACCTATATATCCCTCACTGATCTCTTTCCTGAATTTCATTTTATATCACCAAATGCCTATTGTTCATTTCACATAGAATATCCTGGTGATATTTCAAACTCAAAATTTCTAAAATAGGACTCATTATCTTTCATTCCAAACCTACCGCTCTTCCAAACTTTCCTATTTCTACAAAAGGCACAAACATCCTCTCTCTCACCTAAATTATTACAATGGTCTTCTATTTTGTCTTCCTACTTCAAGACTCTCTCCACTTTAGTTCATTATCCACACTACTGCTAAGGCAATTTTCCTCTTAAGCACAGAGCTGACCTCTTCCCTTGCCTACTCAATGAACTCTAGCAGGTTCACATTGCTTCTAGATTTAAATGCAAAGTTTTTTTAGCATTTAAAACCCTTCACTACCTGGCTCCAATTTATCTTTCCAGCTTCAATGGATATTAGTCCTTTTCCTGCACTGTTCTATCCAGCCATACTGGTTTTCTCTCTGTCCCTCAGTCATATCATTTCCCATCACCATGTCTTTACATTGACTGTTCCTCATGCCTGAAATGAACCTCTTTCTCATTTCTGTCTCATTTAATTTACTTTCCTTCAAGAAATAACTTAAGCATAGGATTCTACATGAAACTTTCCCTTCAACTATTTCTGTTCTCCTTCTTAGATGAATTTTGTATTTATTTGTATTTCTTCCCTTTACATGTCCTCTTTTTGTTTCCCTTAATAGAATGTAAGCTCTTTTGGAGTAAAGATTGTTTAACTAATTATAGTTGTATTCTGAACAAGTAGCATGGGACTGTAGTATCTTTTTAATAAATATATGTTGATTGCTTGATAGATGTTGTTAGATGTACTGCATCCATGTTAGATACCCCCCATCCCTGACCAAGATAACATCATTCCTATATTTGAACCTATGATTCAAAAACCAAATATCATTCTTCAACATATTTTTATAAAAATCAATTTTATTTTATTTTCATTTCTGAATTCTTTCTATGCCACTTTCCCCTCCTTCACATACTGAGAAGGCAAGGGAAACAAAATATATTACAAATATGCATAAAATATACACATAAAATAAATTCCCACATTTACTGTGTCCAGGAAAGGTGGGCAGGCAGTGGGAAAGGTGGGAGGAAAGAAACAGAGGGAGGGGAGAGAGAGAGAAAAAGAGAAATAGAGAGAGAGAGAGAGAGAGAGAGAGAGAGAGAGAGAGAGGGAGACAGAGAAAATGCTTAACATTTTCTCCCATTTGCTTTTCTCTCATTACTTATGCCCCTAAGGCTTCAAATTACTTGCCTAAGATTCCATAATTCTAGAAACAACTTCTCCATATGTAAAATGGAAATAATAAATCTCAATATACTTTAAGAAGTTAAAGATTCTTTATAAATACAAGGTAGGCTGTATTAGGTATGAAGATATATTTTTATTAGGTTCATTACACCTAACCCTCCACCCAGTTAAGGAATAGAGAGAGATGACATACCTGAGTTCTGCTACTAGGGATAACAAACAAGGTATCCGCCATTTATTTCTTCCTAAGGCTAAGCTACTTTATTCTTCATAGTATTTTTTATATTTTTGAGAGGGAATAAAATTCCACTTGTGCTTTTCAAATCAGGCAAGTGGAGGAATGTTTCATCCTCCTCCAGATGCCTGCAGGCCCCACATCATTCTGTTACAGAGTGTATTTGAGGAAGGTTACTATTTGTAGGGGCAGTGGAAAATGGTACACTGGAGGGTTGGAGGGGATGCTCTGGTAGATTGGTTTGTTTGATAGCTCCAGAGTTTACAATCTGATTGATGTACTCCTCATGATCTATGAATGCTGGCAGTCATAATCCAGGTCCTGACTTAACTGAATAGTGTAAAGTGCCTATCTCAGAGAATACTGGGTTTCAAGCCTTAGCCTCTTTTTTCAAGATGGAAATTTCAAGCTGGAAAGTCCAATGAGACTCAAGAATTATAGAGTTTGGTCTAAGAATAGTTTGAAGACTCAGTCATAAAGTAGCTAAAATGCTAGCCTTGATGTGGAGAAGACATGAGTTTGAATCCTGCCTTAGATATATTGGTCCTGTGATCCTGGATGTCATGGTTCTTAAACTCTCCTAGCCCCAATAACTACATGGTTATTGTGAAGATCAACTGACATAATGCGTAAAGCACATTGCAAACATTAAAGTGCTATATAAATTCTATCTATTGCTATTATTATCAATTATTATTATTAGTTCTGGGTGACTCACTGTAATAGGACTGAGACCTCAGGAGTTATTTCCAAAGATACATGACAGGAGGAAGACAGTTTTTGGCCTTGAGCAGGGGAGAGGAGTACAGTGACAGGGTCAGAATATGTCACAATTTCATGGCCAGAAAATAGAGTAGTGACTAACATAAAAAGAGAAATGAAGTCATTTTCTCTTCTAAGAGAGTTTCAGAAGGGAATGACTGAAAGTTTGCGACCCATAGGTTACTTTTCAGTTTTGTCTTTGTTCTCTTTCCTTGCCTATTGTAACAATGGATTTGTTCTCTGCACCATGGCTGTGGTGCCCCCATTCTCCTTTTAGAGTTTCATTAATTATAAATTTATTAGCAGCAGGCCTAGTATCCATCTTGATACAGAGCAGTTTTGGCAGCTTCTGTCCAGTGAAGGGGGATGGTTAGTGCAAACTTGAAGTTTAATTCTCCAGGCTAAGCTTTCCTGTCCTCATTCAGAAATCCAATATCCCACTATCTCCCTCAGCTTCATGGCCAAGATGTGTCACACTACTATGTACAAAAAAGTCCAGCACCCTGAGTGTAGACAAGAAAATACACACTCCCAGTTCAGGTATCCTAGTTGAGTAACTAAGAGGCAACGTCATTGACCTTTGAGCTGGGTCACCTAATTCCACAGCCAGACTTGGAAACCATCCCTTGGTCTTTTCTCTTTCTAAATAAGGTCACAGAGAGGCATTGTGGCAGAAATACTGTGTTTTAGTCACTGTTTTGTCACCAATTTGGTGTGAAACCTTGAATTAGTCACTTCTGAGTGTTTGGATTCAGTAACCCCACCACTGCCTTTTAGCTCTTTGATTAGATTGGGAAGATCTTGGAGTTTTCAGAGGCACCACCCCATTGATTTATAGATACTAGAGTTTGCTGTTCAAGTCTAATGTCGACCTTTATTCTGAGTGGGTTTAGAGTAAAAAGGATTCTTCAGTTCTTTGTTAAGTGTCTCCTGTGGGCCCAGTAATATGCTAGATTCTACATTCAGCCTCAAAAACAGGAAGTGATGCAGTCATAAGTGACACTGAAACAGAAAGGATTAGTCTTGGTCCTAACTAATAAAGATTATAACTGGTGATATAAAATGACATCATATACTGGTAGTCAAAGGCATCAAGGCTGCTTCAGCACATGGAGAGAGACACTGCTTGGTTTTCTGAAGTATAATGAGATAAATTATAGCATTTTTTTAAAATAAGTTTTTATATCACAATGATTTCTGCATATAATATCTTCCATGCCTCAGCATTAAATCCTATCTGATAATAATAAAAACAGTTAAGCAAAAACAAGTGATAGAATGACTGTCTTATGATGCATGTACTGTTTTGTTTCCTTAGCCCCCGTTAAGAGATGAGAATTGTGTTTCATTATCTGTTCAATAAATTTCACATAGAAGAGTTTTGATGCACTCTGTATTTTAAATAAGTGATGGCACAGAATTTGGAAACCAATTTGATTAGAACAAAATACATGTTTTTAAAGAATGGAGAGGGTGTTGAATGGTAGTGGGACACTGGAAAAAAAATAATGACTCCACAGATGGATTTCAGAAAAACCTAGAAAAATTTACATGAACTGATGCTAAGTGAAGTGAGCAGAACCAGGAGAACATTACACACAATAAAAGCAAGATTATGTGATAATCAAGGATGATAGATTTAGTTCTTCTCAACAATACAATGATTCAAGACAATTCCACAAGACTCATGAGAGGAAATACACCCGGAGAAGGAATAAAGGAGTCTGAATGCAGATTGAAGCATACCGTTTTCATTTTTTTCATGGTTCCCCACTTTTTTCTTTCTTTCTTTTCAGTTTTCAACATTCAATTTGTAAGATTTTGTGTTCCAATTTTTTCTCCCTTTTCCTTATCTTCCCCTTCCCAAGATAGCAAACAATCTGATATAGATTAAATGTGTACAATCCTTTTAAACATGTTTTCATATTTATAGTGTTGCACAAGAAAAATCAGATCAAAAGGGGAAAAACCATGAGAAAAACAAAACAAACAAATAATAACAAAAAAGTGGAGATACTATGTTTCAATCTACATTTAGTTTACACCAATCTCTCTGGATGTAGATAGCATTTTTCATTTCATTGGAATTGTCTTTGTTCACCTCATTACTGAGAAAAGCCTATCCTATGGGTTTTTAAAAAAAGCTTTTTTAGTTGCATGCCTAATCCATTAATCTTTCTCTATTCATATAAGCATCTAGAGATATTAAATTTCCCCTAAGAACTGCTTTGGCTTCTTCCCATAAATTTTTGTACGTCGTCTCATTACTGTCATTCTCTTAGATGAAATTATTGATAGTTTCTATGCTTTGTTTTTGGATCTACCTGTTCTTTAGGATTAGATTATTTAGTTTCCAATTTAATTTTGGTCTATTTTCCCATGGCTCTTTATTGTGCATAATTTTTATTGCATAATGATCTTAAAAGGGTACACTTAATATTTTTGCCTCTCTGCATTTGACTGTGAAGTTGTTATGCACTAATATATAGTCAGTTTTTGTGTAGATGCCATGTACTGCTGAGAAAATTCCTTTCTATCTCCTTTCAATTTTCTCCAGATATATAGCATACTTAACTTTTCTAAAATTCTATTTATCTCCTTAACTTCTTTCTTGTTTGTTTTGTGATTAGATTTTATTTAATTCTGAGAGAGGAAGGTTGAGATCCTCCACTCGTATAGTTTCACTGCGTTTTCTTCTTGCAATTCACTTAATTTCTCTAATAATTTGGTTTCTATCCCACTTGGTGCATATATCTTTAATATTGGTATTATTTCATTATTGTGTAATCCTTTAGCAAGATGTAGTTCCCTTCCTTATTTCTTTTAATTAGAACTATTTTTGCTTTTGATTGGTCTGAGATCAAGATAACTATAGCTGTTTTTTTTTAAACTTCAACTGAAGCATAATATATTTTGCTCTAGCCTTTTACCTTTACTCTGTATGTAACCCTATGCTTCAAATGTGTTTCTTGTTAACAGCATATAGTAGGATTCTGGCTTTTAATCTATTCTGCTATTCAATTCCTTTTTATGGAAGTGTTTCCTTCACACTCACAATTAAGATTGCCAACTCTATATTTTTTGTCATTCTATTCCCCCCATTTATTCTTTAATCTCTTCTTTCACCCTTTCCTTTCTCATCAGTGCTTTGTTTCTGATATCCATCTTTCTCAATCCGCCCTCCCTTTTATCAGCCCCCACTTCTTATCCTTTCCCCTTATATTCTGCCCTCCCTTCTATTAATTTCCCCCTTTCCCTTCTTAATTCCATATAGTGTGAGATGAATTTCTATACAAAACTAAGTAGGTATGTTATTCCCTCTTTGAGCCAAATCCAATGAGCTTAAGGTTCAAACAATACTCATACCTCCCTCCTTCCCCTCATTGTAATATGGGATATAGACCCAGTAGAGACACTGTTGAATCAAGGAATATGCACAGTTTTATAGCCCTTTGGACATAGTTCCATCACATTAAAGTCAACTTACTCCCATATCCCTGTCTCTGTAAACCCCTTATAACTTGACACAGATACAGTTCTCCAGTATTACAAGTATCTTTTTTTTCCAGTATAGGGATGTGAACAATTTAACCTTTAAAAACATTTTTCCTTTCCTATTTACCTTTTATGCTTTTCTTGAGGCTTGTATTTGTTTTTTTTTTTATATAAAGCTTTTTATTTAAAAAACATATGAGTGACCTTTCAACATTGACCTTTGCAAAAACTTTTTTTTTCCAAAGCTTTTCCCCTCCTTCCCCCCACCCCCAACCCTAGATGACAAGTAATCTAATACATGCTAAATAGGATAAATTATATGACAAATACAATACATGTATACATATCTATACAGTTATCTTACTGCACAAGAAACATCAGATCTAGAAAGAGAAGAAGGAAAAAACAACCTAAGAAGGAAAACAAAATGCATGGAAATATTCACAGTAAGCGTTAAAATGCTGTGTGGTGGTTCACTCTCAGTTCCCACAGGCCTCTCTCTGGATGTATATGACTATCTTCATCGCAGAACAACTGGTTTGAATCACATCATTGTTGAAGAGAACCATGCCCATCAAAATTGATCATCGTATAGTCTTGTTGCTGTGTATAATGTTCTCCTGGTTCTGCTGATTTCACTCAGCATCAGTTCATGCAAGTCTCTCCAATCCTCTCTGAAATCCTCCTGTTGGTCATTTCTTACAGAACAATAATATTCCATAACATTCATATACCATAATTTATTCAGCCATTCTCCAATTGATGGGCATCCTTTCAATTTCCAGTTTCTTGCCACTACAAAAAGGGCTGCCACAAATATTTTTGCACATGTGGGTCCCTTTCCCTCCTTTAAAATCTCTTTGGGATATAGGCCCAGTAGAAACACTGCTGGGTCAAAGGGTATGCATTGTTTGATAATTTTTTGAGCATAGCTCCAAATTGCTCTCCAGAATGGTTGGATCCGTTCACAGTTCCACCAACAATATATCAGTGTCCCAGTTTTCTTGAGGCTTGTATTTGAAGATAAAATTTTCTGCTCAGCTTTGGTCTTTTCATCAAAAATGATTGAAAATCCCCTATTTTCTTGAATGTCCATCTTTTCCTGTGAAAGATAATGCTCAGTTTTGCTAGGCAGTTCATTCTTGGTTCACAGCTCCTTTGCCTTCCAGAATATCATTTGTGACTCTCCAATCCTTTAATGTGAAAACTGCTATGTCCTGTATAATTCAGATTGTGGCTCCTCAATGTTTGAATTATTTCCTTTTGGTTCCTTACAATATTTTCTCCTTGATCTAATAATTTTGGAATTTAGCTGTAATATTACTTAGAGTTTTCATTTTGGGGTCACATTCAGGATCAGTGTATTCTTTCCATGATTATTTTACTCTCTGCTTCTAGGATATCAGGGCAGTTTTCCTTAATGGTTTCTTGAAAGATATTGTCTAAGTTCTTTTTTTTTTTTGATCATGGCAATCAATTAGCTCAATAATTTTTGTATTATCTCTACTGGATCTATTTTCCAGGACGTTGTTTTTCCAGTAAGGTATTTTGCATTTTCTTCTATTTTTTCACTTTTCAAATTTTGTTTTACTGTTTCTTTATGTCTTGTTGAGTCATTTGTTCAATTCTAATTTTTAATGATTATTTTCTTTGGCTAGCTTTTTTTATTTCCCTTTCTATTAGGCCAATTCTACTTTTAAAGGATTTGTTTTGTTTAGTGGATTTTTTTTTTTCATTGCTTCAGTTCTATTTTTTTAAGGAGTTAATTTTTCTTCAGTCTACTTCTGTGCTTCCTTTTCTAAGCTGTTGATTTTTTATCCCCAAGTTTTCATAATTTTCTTGCATAGCTTTCATTTATTTTTCCCATTTTTCTTTTGTCTCTCTTATTTGATATAAAAATGTTTTTGAGTTTTTTCAAGAGAAACTTTTGAGCTTGAAACAAGTTCATATCCCCCTTTGAGGCTTCACTTGAATGCATTTTGCCATTTCTGTCCTCTTTTGGGTTTCTGTTCTGATCTTTCCTGTTGTCATAATAGCTTTCTATGGTCAGGGCTCTTTTTACTTTTTTTTTTTTGCAATTTTTGAAAGTTGAATTCTGTTCCTAGGGCACAGTGACTTTCCTTTCTGGGGCCAGCAGTGCTTCCAGCTTTCCTACTGTGTTGTGTAGCTCTGGCCTTGTCCTGACTTTTATGCAGGAATTCAGGGACTCACAATTTGTCTTTTGTGCTTTAATTGGAAGTCTACAGCTGGCCTGCTGCACCACTGGCCCTCTGAGCCAAGATTGAGGGGACTAAGACTTCTGGTCGCTACTTTGGCTAAGACCCTTCCACTAGATTCCCTGTGATGTGCCTGTGCTGGACCATGTTCCCCTCTGCCCAAGTGAGACAGACCTTTCTTAAAGGCCTTCCAAGGTATCTTAAGCTGGAAAATTGTTTCCCTCCAAATGTTTGTGGCTTCTGTCACTCCAGAATCCATTCAGAGGCTTGATCTAGCCTCTTGGCTTCTCTCCACCATCTTGTCTTCTTTCTTCTTTCACAAGATGATTATGTTGTGTAAATTGTGTTTAGCATGATTGCATGTGTCTAACCTATATCAGATTGAAATTTGAAAATTGTAAGGAATGGAAAGGGGAAAAAAGCATTTGGAACACAAAATCTTATAAAAAATGAATGTTGAAAACTATCTTTACATGTAATTGAAAAAAATAAAATAGGTTTTACAAAAAAAAAATACTGGCTGTAGAATTAAAAGAAAAAAGGTTCAAATCTTATTTTTGGTGCATATTCTCTCTGTGCCTTTGAGAAAATTATTTAAGCTCACTCATTTTCTTCCTCTATAAAATGAAAAGGTTAAACTAGTTATCCTCTAAAGGTTTGTCTTTCTAGTTTTAGATTTGGGATTCTGTGATACTGAGTTGAAAGGAAATTCCTATAGAAAAGAGTAATTATTGGTGGATGGTATCAGAGTTATGATAGGTACAAAAACATCATTTCAGATGCAGGAAGGACCATGGCCTTCACTCATCTTCTATTAGACTTTTATAAACCCAACAAGAATAATTTCTCCCCATCATCCAGAGTTATCTTTTCTATGTGGTTTTTCCTTGACGTGGAATGACTAGTACTTGAAATATCAATTACACCATTTTAGACTTGACTTCAAAGAAGAGATTTGAGAAGGTACCCCCCCACACACACACATTTCTTTGCAGTCATGGGAGACTATGGGTCTGTATTACTGCACTTACACTAGCCTTTTTCAATATATTGGTTAGTTTTGCTGAACTTTTTCCCCTCCCTTTTTAAAAAATTCTTTAGTATAAGAGAGAGCTCTCTGGAAGGATGGAGGCAAGGAAAAATACAGTGGGAAATGTAAATGATATAAAAATGAAAAGTTTTAATGAAAATGTATTTGTTGTGTAGATGGACATGTTAATCTTACCTAAGTGAAGGTCAAGGGGAAATCAAGAAATAAACTTGAAAATAAAAGTGATATCCTAAGGAAAAAACACCAGTTTCAATGAAGCCCATGGTTATGATAGGATTTTTAACAGGATAGTAATAGAACAGGCACCTCACTAGGCTGGCCTGGACTTATTTTCAGGATTAATATTTTACCCATTGTGCTCTGCTTCTCCTTTGTGGCCACCTTGAAATCTGAATTTTGTCATGAAAAAATCCAAATAATTATTTTCATGAAGCATGTATGTGATTTCCTTCTTCCACTAGCTTGTTTTTTATCTCATGAATTTCAGTGTAAGGATGTGTGATTCCTCAGCTTAGTCAAACAGTGGGAACATATTTTAAGTTTAAGGCCAAGGAAACACATTTCAAATTTAAGGCCATAGAGACCCTGCTTTTCAGCTAGTGTTCAAGAGATTAATATGACCTGCTGTGACCTGAAAAAAATAGCATCTGAATAGAAAGACCAGTGCTCCCACACAAAGCTGTATGTTTGGATTAGGACTTGGGGGGGTAGGTTACTAAGGAAACTGAACTTTTTTTTGACAATCCTCATTGTTTCTAAGATGGAGTCTGGTTTCTCTTGGTGGGGGGGCAGAATAAATGCTTATGCTTTATTGAAGAGAAAATGAAAATTAAAAGAAATTTTAAAAGATGGAATCACTCAACACCTTTTGAGCACTTAGCACTGTTTATACTCCATGTTAAGATCTAGCATTTTCAGTCCCTCAGGAGGTTTAGATTTTCATACAGTTTTCTCTCAACATTTTGAGTGGGTTTGGAAAGAATAAGAGGTTCAGAAGCTATTATAAGGGGCCTGGACTAGATTTACTTTGGAGTTCTTTCTGTCTTTTGTATTCCAGCAAAGTTCTTGGCCTAGAAAACTTGGACATAAAGCAAGCAAAAGAAAGACTGTGTTCAACTGGGGATTTTTTTTTAACTCAGAAATATAGACTAATTGCATGGAGTCAAAATGGTGGAGTAAGCAGTAAGTCATTGTAATTTTCTCATGTTTCCCTCCAAACAACTTCCCAAAACAAATCCTGGAACAGCAGAGTCAGCAAAAAGATGGGATGAAACAAACTTTTAGCCCAAGAAAGTTGGAAGATTAACATGGAAGGTATGTCTCACTCAGATAAAAAGAGAATGCAGTACAAGAGAGAAAGTATCTCAGTAAGTCAGCAATAAGCCCCACCTAAGCAAACCAGCCAGAGATCTTGAGCCCCATGTGATAAAGTGGGCAAATGCTAACACCAGTAACCCTATCCCCTAGTGCCTTGGTATAATCAGATGAATAGACAGACAAGAGCCTCGATGTACTTTAGCATAGTACTGGGCAACCAGGCAGCCTCCAGACTTTTATGTGATTCAGCATAGTCTCTGGCAAACAGATAGATGCCAGTTCTGTGGGTGCCTAAGCAAATAGGCTAGAGCAAGGCTTCCCATGTGCTTCAACATAGCCCTGGGCAAACAGGCATCCACTAACCAAACCACCATATGCATCAATGTAGTCCCAGGAAAATGCAGCAACATTCCACTGGTTTCAATGCATGCCAGACATCAGCACTGGGCCCCTGGTTCAACACCAGGTAAGCCCTACAGTCACCCCTTCCATCACCTGCTCATTCTAGCACTAGACATAAAAGTTCTCCTTGAAGTTTAGAGCAACATCAGTGCATCACCAGGTAAGCAGCTAGGGTCTGCAGCCTCTGGTACAAGCATTATGATTCAGTGACTCTTACAAAGCTCAAATTTAAAAGAAAGAAAATAAAAACAAAAAAGATAAGCAAAAACAACTACAAAAAATAACCTGACCATAGAATGTTATGATGATAGGTAAGATCAAGACAAAAGCTGAGAATAGGATAACAATGTCAAAATATTATTGGTCAAAATCCCAAAATTAAAATGGGAAGAGCTCAAAAAGGAGCTTAAAATTACATAAGAGAGGTAGAAAGAAAAATTAGAAAAAGAAATTAGAGTGATGCAAGAGAATTATGAAAAGAGTCAACAGCTTGGAAAAAGAAAACAACTCCTCAAAAATACAATTGACCAAATGGAAAAGGAAGTACAAAAGCTAACTAAGGAAAGCAAATCCTTAAAAGTTAGAATTGGGCAAGTGGAAGCTAATGACTCTATGAGTCATCAAAAATAAATCAAATAAATTCAAAGGAATGAAAAAAAAATAGAAGAAAATGTAAAATACTTCCTTGGAAAAACTAGTCACCTGGAAAATAGATCTGAGAGAGACAATGTCAGAATCATTACACTATCTGAACGTAATAATCAGAAGGAACACCTGGATAGCATCTTTGCAAAATTATCAAGGAAAGCTAATATCCTGGAACTAAAGGGCAAAAAAGGCATTGAAAAGTCCATTTACTACCTCAGGAAAGAGATCTCAAAATAAAAATTCCAAGGAACATTATAACCATCAAGCAAAAAATACTGCAAGTGGTTAGAAAGAAATGATTTAAATATCAGGGAGCCACAATCAGGATTACACAGGATTTAGCAGCTGAAACATTAAAGGATCAGAGGTCATGGAACGAGATATCCTGGAAGGCAAAACAGCTAGGACTACAACTAAGAATCATCTACACAGAACAATCAAGCAAAGGAAAAAAATGGTCACTCAATGAAATAGAAATATTTCAAGCAAGAAGATGTTAGAACTGAATTAAAAAATTTGATCTATAATATCAAGACCCAAAAGAAACCTAAAAAGGGGAAAGAAATCATAATCGTAAGGGATTCAATGAAATTGAACTGTTTATATCTGTACATGGAAAGATGATATCTGTAATTCTTAAAAATTGTGGCATCAATAGTACAGTTAGAAGGAATATGTAGTATGGGCATAAAGTGAATTTGAGGAAACAACATAAAAATAATTAAGGGATGAGAAAAAGGAATACACTGGGTACAGAAGGAAGGAAGAAGTATATTGGGGCAAATTATTTCAAATGAAGAGGTATAAAAAGCATTTTAAAGTGGGAATATAGGCAATGGGCATTGCTTGAACATTACTCCCATCAGTAGTGGCTCAGAGGGAATAATATATACACTCAATTGAATATAGAAATCTATCTTACCTAACAGGAAAATAGGAGGGGAGCAGCTTATGTAAAGGGAGGCAGGGAGGTTGCCAAAAGTGAAAGCAGACCTAGGTGGTAGAGAGAAGCAAAGCATTGTCAAGGAGGGAAAGGGTGAAAAGAGAGAGGACAAACAGGAAGAAAAATAGGATGGAGGGAAATAAACAGTAATAATAACTATGAATGTGAATGGGATGAATTCTCTATCAAACAGAAGTGGGTTGAAGAATAGATCAAAAACAAATATATATATATGTATGTGCATATATATATACATACATACACATACATACACATTTGAAATAATGTTTGAAGGAGAGATATACACAGAGTAAAGGTAAGGTATTGGGGGGCAATCTATTATGCTTCAGTTGATGTAAAATAAAACAGAGGGTAGCTAGGAATTCCGATCTCAGACAAAGCAAAAGCAAAAGTAGACTTAATTCATATAGATAAGGAAGGAAACTACATTTTGTTAAAAGGTACCTATGCAGTAATACTAAATCAGTACCTAACATATTTGTACCAAGTGGTATATCATCTAAAGTCTTAAAGGAGAAGTCAACTGAATTATAGGTTCATGACCAAGAATAGATTATTATAAAATATAAAATAGATAATTCTGGTTATATTTAATCAAAAAACTTTTGCACATTCAAGCAAGATTAGAAGCAAAGCAGAAAGCTGAGAAACAATCTTTACAGCTAGTATCTGACAAAGATCTCATTTCTTAAATACATAGAAAACTGAATCAATTTTATAAGAATCCAAACCATTCCCCAAATGATAAATGGTCAAAGGATACAGATATTCCTTTTATCAGATGAAAAAATCAGAGATATCTATAGGCATTAATTTTAAAAAAATAAGTTTAAAAAAGAGTATTTATTTTTTTACCTAATTATACACCAAGACAATTTTTAGCATTCATTTTTACCAGATATCAGTTCCAAATTTTTTGCCTGCTCTCCCTCCCCAATGGTAGGCAAGTTGATGAAGAATGTATGTGAACATATTTCCATCTTAGTCCCAATTGTGAAAGAAGAAATAAATCAAAAGGAAAAAAAAACATAAAAAGAATAAAGTAAGAGAATAAAGTATGTATTGATCTGTTTTCAGAGTCCATCATTTATCTGCAATGTGGATAGTATTTTCCTTTTTGTATCTTTTGTACTTGTCTTGGATCACTGAGTTGTTGAGAAGAGCTGAATCTATTATAGTTGATCATCAAACAATATTATTGATACAATGTGTAATGTTTTCCTGGTTCTGCTCATTTTACTTTACATCAGTTCATACAAATCTTGGCAGGTTTTTCTGAAATTCATCTGTTTTTCATTTATTATTGCACAATAGTATTCCATTCCCTTCTTATTCAGGCATTTCCCCAATGGAAACACATCTTCCCAGTTTCTAATACTGTGCCACCATGACAAGAGCTGCTATAAATGTTTTGCACATGTATATCTTTTCCCCATTTTTGTGACCACTTTGGGACACAGATCTAGTAGTGGTATTATTGGGTCAGAGAGTATGTTCAATTTAGTTGCCTTTTGAGTATACTTCCAAATTGCTTTTCAGAATGTTTGCAACTCCACCAATAGTGCATTAGTACCCTTTTTTTCTCACAACCTCTCCAACATTTATCATTTTCCTTTTTTTTCTCATGTTAACCAATCTGATGGGTAAAAGATGGTATGTCAGAGTTGTCTTGATATGTAATTGGGGAAATTCTTTTTTTTAAGTATAAAAACAGAAGCATAGATCACATATGCTTTCAAGGATAGAAACTGGATTTGGGGGAAACAATGTTTTAAAAATATTTTATTGTAATTTAACTTGTAAATAAAAATATTTCCATTACATAACATTATAAAAAAGATGATTACACATGAAACTGCAAGTGTACTTTGTAAAAACTTGCTATTCCTTTTAAATACATCACAACATTATCATGTTTTTTTTTCTTTTTCATTTTTTTCTTACCTCCCTCACAGATGGCAACTATTCAACACAAATAGCTAGAGACAGACACACACACATACACACATACATATATGTATATATGTATTTGTATTTACATGTATATGTGTATATACAAAAATTATTCTATACATACATTTATTCATTCTTTCTCTAGATGAAGGTAGTGTCTCTCTTCATATGTCCTTTATACAATGCTTATGATTAAAAACAGAGGTGCCAACTTAATTATCCCCACTAAAGAAGCAATATGGTACAAATAGGTAGATCCATGACCTGGAGTCAGGAAGACCTGGGTTCAACTTCTGCCTCAGATTCTTACCAGCTGAGAGATCCTGGACAAATTATTTAATTTCACTATGCTTAGTATCCTCTTGTGTAAAATAAAATCATTGTGCTCAATGATCTCAAAAGTCTCTTTAAACTTTAAATATATACTCTGATAACTCACCCCAGGAGTATTTGGCCAGGTGCCTGGATTTCATTGCCAGGGAGGGGAAAAAACAATACATGCCAAGCTCCTTTTTTTATAACTATTCTGAAATGTTCTTTAGAAATGGCCCCCAATAATTCTCCATCTCCTGTCTCTGGGACTCTGTTCAGGCATAATAACCATTTCCTATGACTGGAGTACATCCCACCTTCACTTGTACCTCTCATAATCTGCATGTTGTCTACTTTAATAGAATGTAAATTTCCTGAGGGCAGACACTGTTACTTTGTATCCCCTGTGCACAGCCCAGTGTTTGATACATAGTAAGTGTTTAATAAACATTTTGTGATTACTTGATTAACTTGTTGATTTTTTGATTAATCCATGGAATGTCCTTCCAGAAGAAAAATGGCAGATATAGGTCAAATCTCATTAAAACAAATACCATGCCCTTGAAAAATCTACTGCCAGGAATTCTGTAGAAGGATTTCTTGTTCAGGTGTGGGTTAGACTGGGTTATGCCTCTCAAGTTCTTTCTAATTCTCTCATTCTGTGATTCCTCTTGTTCATCTTCTTGCATTGTTACCAGTGAGAACAGAGGTCAGTGCATACAAAAAACCCATTCCGTTGCCATCACTTTAGTTTCAATACTAATTTCTGGGTAGTAGCTGCTTGGAAGATTGCATAATGCACAATTATGCTGGCTGTGCTGGTATCTTCTGCCATCTTCATAAATTATTCACCATTACCCAGAGTTTAATATGACTTCCCATTTTCAGTCCCACATCATGACTGTTTCCTACTATTTAATTTACAGCTGTGGAACAACTATTTTCATCTGGCAGTGGCTTTTATCACCCAGGATTCCCTGCAGCTGGAGCAGTTTTCTCATGCCAAGTACAATAAGATCCTGAATAAGTAAGTTGACTTTGAGATCTACTAAAGATGATATTTTATTTAATCCCCAGAATTAATAACGTCAATAACATTGATGTTTTCTCTCTTCCTAGATATGGGGATATGAGACGGTTAATTGGCTTTGCCATTCGCGATATGTGGTACAAGCTTGGTGAGTAAACATGCACGTTGAGATAAACACATCTGCAGACGCCAAACTCCTCCTTGAAGACCATCTGTTGTGGGAGCAATGGGGGTTTCAGTGTCGGGAGCTAGAAATAACCATTTATTACTGTAAGCACAGTGCTCTTAATAAGAGCTTGATTGTACAGTGAATGAAAGAAGGAGGGATGTACAGCTGTGGAACAGCTCCAGGATTCAGCCTTGAAGGTCTGTACAAAGTTGGCAATAAGGAGAAGAGGGCAAGGCTATAGTCCTTTCACAAAAAGTGTAGGCAACTGGCACCCAAGTTATTTGTATAGTTTGGTAGTTCATTTTACCTAAATGAACTTTGGTCCTTTTAGACTCGAGGAGAAGGCTCTATTGATATGAAGAGGTCCCTTTCTATAATGATTGAGCTTGTGAGATTATCTTAGAATCTCTGCTTCTTCTACCTTAATCAGAGGTAGGATTTACCTGTATGTTTTTGACTCCTTTCTGGTTGAGAGCCCAGGACTGCTCCTGTCCGGCAAAGAGTTGAAGAAGGAACAGAGAGCAAAATGTACTCTGCCTTGGGATGATAGCTCAAACCCAATGGGCAATGCCACTGTTGTTGACTCTAGATAATACCAACCAGCTTATAGGTACTCTTTCTTATCTCAGGAGACTTTTCTGGAGTTGATTTTTTTTTATTTTTTTAAAATTTTTTTTGCATTATTTCTTTTTTTTAATTAAAGCTTTTTATTTGTATAACATATGTATGGGTAGTTCCCCAACATTGATCTTTACAAAGCTTTCCATTACAAATTTTACCCCCAGTTCCCTCCCCTCCCCTAGATGGCAGGAAGTCCACTACATGTTAATAATGTTGAAATGCTTGAGAAGTTATGCAAGAAAAATCCTATCTACAAGAAAAAAAAAGAATCAGAGAAAGGCAACACAATGCAAGCAAATGTCAATAGAGATCATGAAGATGCTACGTTGTGGTCCATATTTCATTTCCCTCTCTCTGGGTGTATATGGTTTTCTTCAGTGAACAATTGGAACTGGTTTGAGACAATTCTTTGTTGCAGAGAGCCATGTCCATCAGAATTGATCATCATGTAATACTGTTGTTGTTGTGTATGATGATCTCCTGATTCTGCTCGTTTCACTCAGCATCAGTTCATGTAAATCTCTCCAGGCCTCTCTGAAATCGTCCTGCTGGTCGTTTCTTACAGAGCAATAATATTCCATAACATTCATATACCATAATTTATTCAGCCACTCTCCAATTGATGGGCATCCCTTCAGTTTCCAGTTTCTAGCCACTACAAAAAGGGCTGCCACAAACATTCTTGCACATGTGGGGCCCTTTCCCTCCTCTAAGATCTCTTTGGGATATAGGCCCAGTAGAAACACTGCTGGGTCAAAGAGTATGCACAGTTTGACAACTTTTTGAGCATAGCTCCAAATTGCTTGGAGTTGATCTTTTTAAACCCCTTTTCACAGCTAAACTTCTGGTTTCCTGATCATTTCTACCTAGACCTACACTTGGAATTGGGCATCAAAAATTTGTTCCAAACTTTAGATGAATTCATTTTTATGAATTGGAATCCATCTTATAAAATTGACTTCTGATTTCTGTTTGTATATATAGAGAAAGGTGATATAGATGATGGGTAAACATTGTAAATTCCTTGGTCTAAAAGACTCCAAATTTGAAAAGAATAAGGCTTGAGGTAACTTTCATTATCTTTCCTGTTTATTGGCAAAATAACCGAAAAGTTGTTTGAGACCAATTTTATAGAAAACTTCTACAAGTGACCTGAGCTGGAGAAGAAGAGAACCATGGGGTTGCATCAGATGTTTATAAATGAAGAGAGACATATAATTTTTCCCTTTGCATTTTTATTTGTAAGATCTACTTATCAAAAGGGACTACCCTCTTTGATTTTGTCAATGTTATCAAAAAAGGATTGCCCCCTTTGATTTTGTCAAGCACCATCCATGTTTCCATTTTTCCTTTCATATTGTCTCCTTTCATAAGTCCCAAGAAATTCTTGAGGAAGTGTTTTGTCTTTGGTTTGATTGTCTTTGGTCTAAAAGAGGTGGCCAAATGATCATCCTTTTAAATTTAATAGCCCATTGGCCTTGTTAATAAAATGCTTAAATTGCCCCACTCCCAAATTGCCCCAGAATGTCAAAATTTGGAAGTACTTCCCCACTTATACTTCATTAGACAGAAACAATTGAGGTTAGAGCTTGATTAACAAAAATAATTAATTAAAATGGAATGCTACCAGGTATCAGTACTTTCTCTTCCCTGAGCTGCTATGCCCACCCTCTAGATGAATCCAACTCATGTACCTCAGCTTCCTTATCTATAGAGATTGTTACAAGGTCTTTGAGGTACCTTCTATTTCTAGATCTATGACCTTTCCTCAATTACCCTTAGGCCCTGAGATTTAAGGGTTTTTTTTTTTTCTGAAGGCTTTAAATTCTCAACTGACTTTTTCTTAAAAAGTTGTTTTGATGTCTGCTTCAGATGCCAAAATTGCTTCCTATGACTCTAATTCTACCTCATTTCCACCCACAGTCTGTTATAAAAATACTTAATTCTCCTATTCTAGCCCTTTACTATAAAAAAGAGGTATAGGGGAGAACTGTTCCTCAAAATAACTTAGATAAGGAATTCACTTATTGAAATACAAGCCTTTATAAAGCTTATCAGTATAGGTTTATGCCATCCCAACTTCACTGAACCATTGGGAAACTGAAATCTACATTCCTTTTTTTAAATTTTGTTTTTCATCTATCTCTGTATCTTTCTGCTTTCTATATTTTATATTTTGGAGTTCTTCTCTATATAAAAGATTTTTATATGACTGTGATGGTGTTTGGTAGGTTTTCCTTTAATTTTGGTTATGTGATTGGGCATAAAAAGATATAAAATTCAACCTGTTTGGGAATTTATGGGTATTTGTGTATTTATGACTATCTCTATTTATGTGTATTTATATATTTATGAATATTTATAAGGGCATTTTGTTAAATTAGAAGATAAGCAAAATTAATCTTAGCTGAATTCCAATGTAAAATGATCTAAATGAACCTTAACTCTTTATATGAGAAGCGGATTTAGTACCATGGAAAAACAATGGGCTGGGAGGCAGAATATTAGGGCAGAAATCCTACTTCTTATACCAAATGCTTGTGTGACTTTGGGCAAATTATGGAGCACCTCTAGGTTTCAGTTTCTTTTTTAATAAAATGAGGAGATTGGACTAGATGGCTAATATAGTCCTTTACAATACCAGATCTCTGGTGCCCTGATTGGTTTGTAATTGGTTTCATGATGAGGGAAAAGAATTTTTGTGTGATTCAGAACACAGCCCTCTCTGTTGCCCCTCTTTTTTTTATTTCTACTCCCCAGCTTGACAATGCTATATTTCTTAACATCTTTGGGAATGAGAGGAAGGAGAGCTAGCTCACAGTATTGAATTTATTCCATAAAGCCAGGGCTCCACCCCTCCACATCTATCCAGGAATGCAATTTACTTTCTTTTTTTTGTCATTTTTTATTAAAAGCTTTTTATTTACAAAATATATGAGTGATTTTTCTACATTGACCTTTGCAAAACTTTTTTTTTGTTCCAAGCTTTTCCCCTCCCTGCCCCCACACCCCACCCCTAAATGACAGGCAATCTAATACATGCTAAATATATTAAATTATATGACAAATCCAATATATGTATACATATCTATACAGTTATCTTACTGCACAAGAAACATCAGATCTAGAAAGAGAGAAAAAAAAACAACCTAAGAAGGAAAATAAAATGCAGGGAAATATTCACAGAAAGCGTTAAAATGCTGTGTTGTGGTCCACACTCAGTTCCCTCAGGCCTCTCTCTGGATGTATATGACTATCTTCATCGCTGAACAATAGGAACTGGTTTGAATCACATCATTGTTGAAGAGCTATGTCCATCAGAATTGATCATCATATAGTCTTGTTGCTGTGTATAATGTTCTGGTTCTGCTGATTTCACTCAGCATCAGTTCATGTGCAGTTTATTTTCAAAGATAATGTGGTAAACAGGCATTATTGCTCTCTCATCAACTCGACTCTGAATGGAAACTGATTGCCTGTTTCTACCAATGTTAATTGATCTTTATAACCCTGATTTCTTGATTTCCTAGACCCTTTTGGGTCTATAAGATGTATCTTGCTAAGAAGATGCATGCAGGTCAGGCCATCTTTAGTTTTCAGGGAACATGATGAATTACCTTAGTAGGAGTGGCTTTTACAAAATTTCATTGAGTTGAAACCATAATGTTTACTTGGTTCAACCTCCCCCTCTCATCTCCATTAGATTATATGCTTCTTGAGAGCAGAGATTATCTTTTTCCTTGTTTTGTATCCTGAACACTTGACACCATGGCTGGCATATATTAGGTGCACAATAAATGCTTGTTGACTAACAGTCTATAGACAAGAAAACAATGGTTACATAATAAATTCTTGCTGAAAATAGATAAGGAAATAGTAATTTAGACATTTATATCTCCTATTGCCTCAACTGTCATCTGAGAGTGCATGATTTCCCCACTTTTCACCTAAATCTATAGTGGTTCTGTAAGCAAACTCTTTGAGAGAACCCTAAACTCTCCCCATTAAATTCCACTATGTGTCAGTAAGACAAGTAAAAGATGAATCTATCTACTTCTATTGAACAAATTAAAAGTTTGGCCCCAGAGAAGCTTCTGGAACAGATCTCCCCACTTATGTGCCTAAACTTATTCCTAGAGCACTCAGTACTGCCACCATTACAAAAGGCTGTGTGAGTTGAGTTGGGCTTTTATCTTGACAGCATATTGGCACTTCAGCTTTAAAAGCTTTTCCCTAACATAATGTTTCTGTTCCTAATGAGATTCAGTCCTACTGAATCAAAAAGACCCCTCTTCCCATCTTTTCCTTTGCTTTCTTTTAAATATTGCAGCAGGTATGTTATCTGAAGCAATACTCTTTTGCCAGATATGCTGTATTCCATTAACCCTAAGCATCTTTTCTATCCAGAATATGTACAATTGTATGGGCATGTATTTACATGTATATAAATTTTGCATCTACTGAATGCTTCAGTCTTATTTGAATGTAAATTAAGACAGTAACATTTCAGACAATCTCTAGGGATGTTGAAATCACCTACTGGTTAAAAGATCATCATCTCTTTCTGTCTGCCTTTTCTCCCATTTCCAGAACTTCTCTTCACTAGATTTTTAAGGAAAACAAGTCAGAGGTATCACAGAAAGACCAGCTCTCTGTCATTTCCTCTTGGGTTTTTTTGGAACATATTAAAGAAATCCTTATCATACCTGAAGGTCTTGAGTTTCCAAAAGACTTTTATCATATTCACTATTTTCCTATTACCGGACCATAGTGCTCACTGAATATCCAGCCTCTTCTCATTTACAATCTAGGTATTCATCCACTTGAATTCCAATTTAAAAACCCTACTATGATTTGATAAAGACTTAAATTATTTTGCTGCATTGTGGGGAAAATAGAGATTAGTAATTATTATGAACCACACAAAAAGCAACATTTTCTTCCTAAACCCTGGTGAAGATTTGAGCCTGAAATGGAATCAAAATTCAGCCAAGAAGCTGATAGATAGCTTCACAAAGATTTCTTATCCTTCATTTGACCACCCCCATTCAATTCTCACCAGCTGAAGGTATTACTAGAGTGACATCTATAATTTAGTCATCTAACACTTATGTCTTGCCAATTTTTTTTTAATTCTAAGAATTTTTCTGTGGTTTAATTTGAGCTTTAGAATATCAAGAATCACTTTAATTCCTCTCTGTTCATATTCTCAGTTTTAATCTGAAAATATCTCTCCAGGCAGCAAGCAGGCTGCACAACAGTAGCCTTTACTCTCCACCCACGTCCCACCCCCACTCCTGAAAAAAGAAAAACAATCCTGCCCACACAAAGACTCTAGATGCTCAGTTTATTTAGAGAAAGGTTGTAGAAGATGCCAGCGTGGTGCATGCAGGCTGGGAACCAAGAAGCACGTGAAGCAGACTACCTCCCAGACTGAGGATTGAACCAAGAAGTCAGGAGAGGCAGTGCCCTAGCAGGAAGAGCTTTTCTTAGTTGACTAAGGCTTGAGGGGAAGAACCCTGGGTAAAGCTGTTCCTAAAATGATGCTATAAATTGGTGGGATTAACCAAGATGCTGCTAAGGGAGGTCCAGAAGCAGGAGGGAGCTGGTGGCTAAAATAGAGATTGTGTCCCCATTGCCAACCTCCTCACTCCTCGAATGGCTCTCCTCATCCTGCTCTAGAACTGCTACTTATAATTCTCTCATATACGCAGACTTCAGAAGTCCTCTAATTCAACCTCTCCCTGAATCCTGAATCTCCTTCCCCTGCCATTCAAACACATCTGCTTGCAATACAGAGTTGTACACAACTGAAGCTTGTGCAGAAGTTGGAAAAAGGCAAAGGAAAGCAAAGTGAATCCCAAATGCTAGTGCTTAAAACAATGTTTGTTTGGCCATTATGCTTAATAAGGCAAATTGGGAAGAGTATCTTTTGTATGAGTTGAAACTCAATTGCATACTTAGTTCCTTGACTCTTAACTTCCTCTTGAAAGACCTTGGCCATGCTTCCTGCCTCCATGTTACCTGATGGTTATCAATAGTTTGACTTAATCTGATCCGCTTCTTTTCATTGTACCATTATCAAAGAAAGCATTGATATTTAGGGAGAAGAAAGAGCATTGACTGAATTTAGAGGACTTGGGTTCGAATCTTAATTCTGAGGAATTCCACCCATGTAATCTTAGGCAGGTCTCTTAACACCCTGGCTTCAGTTGCTTCATCTGTATAATGGGGAGAGGGTTGAATTAAATAGCCTCAAAAGCCCCTTTCAGCTTTGGATCTATGACTGTGAGAGCACCATAGATGGCCCCTCCCAGAAAAGGCTGTCCTTTCAGAATTACAGCATTGCAAATGGCACATGGTAGGGATTCTTGATCTCAGTGTGACTGGCCTAATCACAAACAGCACATCTCAACTTGCCTGAAAAAATGACTATTTCATCTCTGCTTAAAGAACTAAAGCATTTGGCAATATCTAATAGTGAATACATGGTTTGGCCTTGAGTCAGGAAGGTGCAGGTTAAAATCCCACTTCTGACACTTATTAGGTAACTTTGTTGAATTTCATTTTCTTCATCTGTAAAATGCAGATAATGATCATTACAGTTTCTACCTTGATATCTAGATTTCAACATAATTGTGATGAGTTTTTAAATGAAGCAAGGTATATAGGGTACTACATACCTGTCACTTGTTCTGTTGATAATTCTTCATAATGCCTTCCTTGTAGGCACTTAATTGTTAATTGTATTAAATTAATTTTGCCAATATGTAAAAGAAAAGAAGCTTGCCCTCTATACCTTTCTACCTTTTCCCATGAACAATATATTTTTCCCAAAATAACTTCCCAAGAGAAATAGCATCTCCATCTAAAACAAATTTATTCAATTTAATCCATCAGATTTTTTTTAATTAAGCACTTACTATATGCAAGTTATCTTTAGATTCCTCAGGCAAAGGACACATTCAATCTGGGAGAGAGAAGTCAAAGTGTAAGCCAGTTGTTCATAAGAAGATCAGAGTTCAAATTTGGTCTCACATACTTTCTAGCTACATGATTTTGGATAGATCAATTAATCTCAATTATGATTATGAGCTTCTTCAGGGCAGACATTGTCTTTGCCTCTTTTTGTATTCCCAGAATTTAGCACAATGATTCACACAGTAAGTGCTTAATAAATGTTTATCAATTGACTCACTTAAATCAACTTTTGTTTGTCTCAATTTCTTCAAGTATAAAATGGTGATAATAATAGCATGTACCTTCCAGGGCTGTCAAGAGGATCAAATGAAATAATATTTATAAGGCACTTTACAAGACCTAACACATAGTAGATCTATATAAATGATACATATTATTATATTAATCCTTATAGAATGTAAAGCTACATTCTTTTTTATTATTAATACTTTTTATTAGCAAAACATATGTATGGGTAATTCCTAAACATTAATCCTTACAAAGCTTTCTGTTACAAATTTTCCCCCCTACTCCCCACCCCTCCCCTAGATAGCAGGATATCCACTACATGATAATTATGTTAGAATATTTAAATCGAATATATGTATAGTTATTGCCACACATCATTTTTTTTTTGTTCAGGGGAAATCCTATCTATAAGAAAGAATAATCCGATAAAGGAAATACAATGCAAGCAAACATCAATAGAGAACATGAAAATGTTATGTTGTGGCCCACATTTCACATCCCTCTCTCTGGGTGTATATGGCCTTCTTCACTGAACAATTGGAATTGGTTTGAAGCATTTCATTGTTGAAGACAGTCATGTCCCTTAGAACTGATCCTCATATGGTACTGTTGTTGCCGTGTACAACAATCTCCTGGTTCTGCTCATCTCACTCAGCATCAGTTCATGCAAGTCTCTCCAGGCCTCTCTGAAATTGTCCTGCTGGTCATTTCTTACAGAGCAATAATATTCCATAACATTCATATACCATAATTTACTCAGCCACTCTCCAATTGATGGGCATCCACTCATTTCCAGTTTCTAGCCACTATAAAAAGAGCTGCCACAAACATTCTTGCACATGTGGGGCCCTTTCCTTCCCTTATGATTTCTTTGGGATATAAACCCAATAGAAACACTGTAAAGCTACATTCTTTAAGGATTAATGTAATAATATAGGTTTAGCCACATTTTCTAGCCTGTTGAGATCCCTTTGGATTCTTGCTTTCTCATATCTTTTGACTATGACTTCTAGATTGGTATAACTGTATATTTGATTAATATATCAAAATCAACTAATCAACTGACAAGCACTAGGTGCTAGGGATACAAATACAAAAAAAATGAAATAAGACCAAGTCCTGAGATGATTACATATAATGGAGAAGACCACATGTATGTATATGTGTGTATATGTCTACATATACACAGAGACATGTATACATGTCTATATACACATAGATATATATGTATACATATGCGTAGATAATGCATATATGTGCAGAATATTAAATATGCTTATGATAAAAAGTAAATAGAAGATAATTTGGGGAGGAAGGAAACGGGAAAATCAGAAGAAGCTTCATGATATCTGTCTTTATTCAAGTCACTGGAAAAATATATTAAACAAGCATAGACACAAACATAAATCCCTGAAATATTCTACTGGAGACTTTTTTTTTATTAAAGCTTTTTATTTGTATAACATATGTATGGGTAGTTCCCCAGCATTGATCTTTACAAAGCTTTCCATTACAAATTTTACCCCCAGTCCCCTCCCCTCCCCTAAATGGCAGGAAGTCCATGACATGTTAATAATGTTGAATTACTTGACAAGTTATGCAAGAAAAATCCTATCTACAAGAAAAAAAAGAAAATCAGAGAAAGGCAACACCATGCAAGCAAATATCAATAGAGATAATGAATATGTTATGTTGTGGTCCATATTTCATATCCCTCTCTCTGGGTGTATATGGTTTTCTTCAGTGAACAACTGGAACTGGTTTGATACAATTCTTTGTTGCAGAGAGCCATGTCCATCAGAATTGATCATCATGTAATACTGTTGTTGCTGTGTATGATGATCTCCTGGTTCTGCTCGTTTCACTCAGCATCAGTTCATGCAAGTCTCTCCAGGCCTCTCTGAAATTGTCCTTCTGGTCGTTTCTTACAGAGCAATAATATTCCATAACATTCATATACCATAATTTATTCAGCCACTCTCCAATTGATGGTCATCCCTTCAGTTTCCAGTTTCTAGCCACTACAATAAGGGCTGCCACAAACATTCTTGCACATGTGGGTCCCTTTCCCTCCTCTAAGATCACTTTGGGATATAGGCCCAGTACAAACACTGCTGGGTCAAAGGGTATGCACAGTTTGATAGCTTTTTGAGCGTAGCTCCAAATTGCTCTCCAGAATGGTTGGATCCGTTCACAGTTCCACCAACAATGTATTAGTGTCCCAGTTTTCCCACATCCCCTCCAACATTCATCGTTATCTTTTCCTCTCATTTTAGCCAATCTGACAGGTGTGTAGTGGTACCTCAGGGTTGTCTTAATTTGCATTTCTCTGATCAATAGTGATTTGGAGCAACTTTTCATATGACTAGAGATGGTTTTAATTTCATCATCTGAAAATTGTCTGTTCATATCCCTTGACCACTTATCTATTGAAGAGTGGCTTGAATTCTTATATATATGAGACAATTCTCTATGTATTTTAGAAATAAGGCCTTTATCAGAACCATTAAATGTAAAGATGATTTCCCAATTTGATGCTTCCCTCCTAATCTTGTCTGCATTTGTTTTGTTTGTACAGAAACTTTTTAACTTAATATAATCAAAATTATCTATCTGGTGTTCAATTATGAGTTCCAGATCTTCTTTGGACATAAATTTATTCCATCTCCACAGGTCTGAGAGGTAAACTATATTACGTTCCTCTAACTTGTTTACAAAATCACTCTTTATATCCAGATCATGAACCCATTTAGATCTTATTTTGGTATGTGGTGTTAGGTATGGGACAAGCCCTAATTTCTTCCACACTAGTTTCCAATTTTCCCAGCAATTTTTGCCGAATAGTGAATACTTATCCCAAAAACTGGGGTCTTTGGGTTTATCAAACACTAAACTGTTAAGGTTATTGCCTAGATTGTCCTGATAACCTATCCTGTACCACTGATCGACTGCTCTATTCCTTAGCCAGTACTAAACGGTTTTGATGACCGCTGCTTTATAATATAGTTTTAGATCTGGTACAGCAAGGCCACCTTCATCTGTCTTTTTTTTTCATTAATCCCCTTGAAATCCTTGACCTTTTGTTCTTCCAAATGAACTTTGCTACCATTTTTTCTAGATCTGTAAAATAATTTCTAGGGAGTTTGATTGGTATGGCACTAAATAAGTAGATTAGTTTGGGTAGTATTGTCATTTTTATTATGTTCGCTCTGCCTACCCATGAGCACTTAATGCTTTTCCAATTGATTAGATCTGATTTTATTTGTGTGGAAAGTATTTTGTAGTTTAGTTCGTATAGTTTCTGACTTTTCCTTGGCAGATGGATTCCCAAATATTTTATCCTATCATCTGTTATTTGAAATGGAATTTCTTTTTGTATCTCTTGCTGCTGAACTTTGTTGGTAATATATAAAAATGCTGATGATTTATGTGGATTAATTTTGAATCCTGCCACTTTGCTAAAGTTGTGAATTGTTTCTAGTAGTTTTTTAGTTGAGTCTCTAGGGTTCTCTAAGTATACCATCATGTCATCTGCAAAGAGTGATAATTTGGTTTCTTCATTACCTACTCTGATTCCTTTTATCTCTTTTTCTTCTCTTATTGCCAAAGCTAACATTTCTAATACAATATTAAATAGTAATGGTGACATTGGGCAGCCTTGTTTCACTCCTGATCTTATTGGGAATGGTTTTAGTTTGTCTCCATTACATATGATGCTTGCTGATGGTTTTAAATAGATGCTACTAATCATTTTAAGGAAAAGCCCATTTATTCCTATACTCTCTAGTGTTTTTAATAGGAAAGGGTGTTGGATTTTATCAAAGGCTTTTTCTGCATCTATTGAGATAATCATATGGTTTTTGTTAGTTTGGTTATTAATATAATTAATTATGCTGATAGTTTTCCTGATATTGAACCAGCCCTGCATCCCTGGTATAAATCCTACTTGGTCATAGTGTACTATCCTGGGGATGACTTTCTGTAATCTCATTGCTAATGTCTTATTTAAAATTTTTGCATCAATATTCATTAGGGAAGTTGGTCTATAGTTTTCTTTCTCTGTTTTCACCCTACCTGGTTTAGCTATCAGCACTATATCAGTCTCATAGAAGGAATTTGGCAGTATACCTTCTGTCCCTATTTTCTCAAATAGTTTGTATAGTATTGGAATTAATTGTTCTTTGAATGTTTGGTAGAATTCACATTTAAATCCATGTGGCCCTGGAGATTTTTTCTTAGGGAGTTGGTTAATAG
>JAJPUD010002224.1:200399-250004 GCA_023553655.1 Myrmecobius fasciatus
ATCTATATTTTTGTAGATATTCCTCCATTTCATTTAGATTATCAAACTTACTGGCATAAAGTTGGGCAAAGTAACTCCTAATTATTGCTCTAATTTCCTCTTCATTGGAGGAAAGTTTTCCCTTATCATTCTTTAGACTAACATTTTGATTTTCCTCTTTCCTTTTTCTTATCAAAATAACTAAAGGCTTATCTATTTTGTTGGTTTTTTCGTAGAACCAACTCAGTTTTATTTATTAACTCAATAGTTTTCTTATTTTCAATTTTATTAATTTCTCCTTTTATTTTTAGAATTTCCAATTTGGTATTTAATTGAGGGTTTTTAATTTGTTCTTTTTTTAGTTTTTTTTAATAATAAGCCCAATTCGTTGATGTTTTCTTTCTCTATTTTATGCAAGTAAGCATCTAGAGTTATAAAATTCTCCTTATAACCGCTTTAGCCGTATCCCACAAGTTTTGGTATGTTGTCTCCTTATTGTCATTCTCCTGGATGAAATTATTGATTGTGTCTATGATTTGCTCTTTCACCCATTCATTCTTCAGGAATAGATTATTTAATTTCCAATTAACTTTTGGTTTATTTTCTCCTGGCCTTATGAGGTCTGTGATTTTTATTGCATCATGATCTGAAAAAGATGCATTTACTATTTCTGCCTTTCTGCATTTGATTTTGATGTTTTTATGCCCTAACACATGGTCAATTTTTGTATAGGTTCCATGGACTGCTGAGAAAATAGTAAACTCCCTACTGTCTCCATTCAATTTTCTCCATAGATCTATCATACCTAACTTTTCTAACAATTGGTTTATCTCCCTAGTTTCTTTCTTGTTTATTTTGTGGTTTGATTTATCTAATTCTGAGAGAGCAAGGTTGAGATCCCCCACTAGTATAGTTTGGCTGTCTATTTCTTCTTGCATCTCTCTTAATTTCTCCCCTAGGAATTTGGATGCTATTGCACTTGATGTGTATATATTTAGTATAGATATTGCTACATTATCTATGGTACCCTTTAATAAAATATAGTTTCCTTCCTTATCTCGTTTGATTAGATCTATCTTAGCTTTTACTTGATATGAGATAAGGATTGCTACCCCTGCTTTTTTTTGTTCACCTGATGCATAATAGGTTCTGCTCCAGCCTTTTACCTTCATCCTATATGTGTCACTATGTTTTAGACGTGTTTCTTGTAGACAACATATTGTGGGATTCTGATTTTTAATCCAGTCTGATATAGCCTTCCGCTTTATGGGAGAGTTCATCCCATTCACATTCACAGTTAGAATAACTAATTCTTTATTTCCTGCCATCTTATTTACCCAAGTTATGTTTTCCCCTTTCCTTTCCCCTTTCTCCCTTCCCCCTCCTCAGTAATTTGCTTTTGATGACCCCCTCCCCCAAACAATACTCCACCCTTTAGCTCCCCTCCCCCTGTTTTTACTCCTTTCCCCTGATTCTTCTATTTTCCCTTCTATTAGTTTATCCCTTTCTTTTCCTCCTTTCCCTCCCACTTCCCTCTAGCAACAGACAAGTTTCTATGTGAAAATCAAGTGTCTGATATACACTTTTAGAGCCCAACCTGATGAGAGTAAGATTTACACAATGCTCATCTCCCTCCCCTCTTTCTCTCAATTATACTAGGTTTTCTTTGCCTCTTCAAGAGATTTTACATTGTTTTTACCTCCTTTTTTTTTAGATCTTATTTTACCACTTTTTCCCTCTTTTCCCCAGTATGATAACCTTTCCCCCTTCTACTGGAGACTTTTAACCATCCTGATATTGAACTATTAACTTACACTATGTAGACATCTTCCCCTAATGTGCACAGCAGAGCACAACTCAGACAAAACCTAGTAAGTTGCCTGAGGCAGAGTTTAAGTAACTTGCTCCTGGTCACACAACTAGTAAGATTCGGAGTAAAATTTGAAAGCAAGTATTTCCAATTTTAAGTCCTACACTCTCTCCACTGTCCAACTTTGCCTCTCAATTTTGTCATCTAAAGAGAAAAAAAGGACCTTGCCCTCACCAATTAGAGATGCATGATTTTTCCTGATGTTTAGGATGGGGAATATTAGGTATGTCATTCTTTGACTAAGGTGCCATTGAAATGAAATAGAATGTTCTACATCACTTACATTTACCAACATCTTCCCTATTAGCATATGAATAACAATTTTGCTGCTGAATTTTTGAAATATGCATTTTTTTTGTAATGCAGCTTTATAATTTGCATGGCTTTCCCCAAAATTTGGTTCAAGAGTGACTAATTACACATCATCTATCTTATTTATCTACATTCCTCTTTACTATGCCATGCCATGTTTGAGAGGACCTTATTTAAATTTAACATTAATGTGTACCTCTTCATTTTCAGGGCAGAACAAAATCTGCTTTATTCCTGGGATGGTTGGACCAATTCTAGAAATGACACTCATTCCTGAAGTTGAACTCCGGAAAGCTACGATACCAATTTTCTTTGACATGATGCTGTGTGAATATCAGAGGTGTGGAGATTTCAAAAAGGTAATAAATGAGGCAGAAAATGAATGTGGCATTGTATGTTGCATCCCTAATCTCTAACCTATTCTTCCTTAATGATTATCTGGCCCTGTCTACAATGAGCTTCAGCTGTGGTAAGAAGGGAACATTTATGATTGTGTTCAGGTGAGAAAAAAACTGACAAATCCAATCTGGTCAGTACTCTACCACACTGTCTCATTTAAAAGTAAGATTAAAATGTGCTGTATTGCTACAAATCTATTTGGTTCTCTTCCTAATAACCTCTTAAATTTTGATTAGGGAGAATTTTTTTCTTTCTGTGCTTGGTTTGTGCTTTAATTTTTGGGATAAAGACACAGATATATAGATATATGTATATATCTATATATCTGTAGTTAGAGAGGCTGTTAGCTCAGTGGATAGTGGAAGATGAGTTCAAATCCAACTTCAGACATTCATTAGCTGTTTTGACTTGGGAAAGTCACATTACTGAGGAAGTAGGAGACAATTGGGTGGCTTAGTATATAGAGCTCTGGGCCTGGAGTCAGAAAAAAACTGAGTTCAGATCTGATTTCAGACACTAGCTGTATGATCCTAGACAAGTTTGTCTTAATCTACTGGAGAAGAAAATGACAAACTATTCCAGTATTGTTACCAAGAAAACCCCATGGACTATATAGCCCATTGGATCATGAAGATTCAGAGATGACTGAATGACTAAACAACCAATATTCATAAATATAGACTATATATATGAATATTTGTATATGTATATGTGTACATGTGTATATGAGTGAACCTATCCAAGATACCTATCATTAGTCAGACTGGATATACATTAAAGGTACTATACAAAATGGGTTGTATAGAAGAGATGTCTAACTAGAGAGACTTCTAACTTTCTCAGGTGATAACAGTGGTATGGACTAAAATTTTTGTCCAGCACAGAAGAAAACACCACATATCAAACCCAAAGGTTATTACTCATATGAGGTTTTTGTTTTTTAAATGAAAAGTCAGCAAAATTTGAGGGATGAAACCCATTTCTCAATTGTAAGTATTAAGAAGTTCCCACACTTATTCATCACCTTTTAGACAATAATTTCCTTTTTCCTGATATTTGCAATATATATATAAATCTTACCTATTCCTTCATAAGAAAGTTCACTGAATAATGACTGAGCTGGCTTGTTCCCTGATTTCCCCTGTGGGTTTGGAAATATAATGAGTCTTGTATCTGAAGACACCCCAGCAGTAGAAATTAGAAGTATTCTTTAACATTTTCTTTTCTGGCCATGGGGACAGAGCTTTCACTTAGAGGTCACATGTTTTTAACTACTCCCCATTGGGAATAATGTTGTGAGAAATCTGACCTAGTTTAGAGATATAGTCTCTTGCCTGTGATTTTGACATCATTAGCACCATTCTCCAACCAAATGAACTTATTCATCATATGGAAAATTTTGAGCATGCAGATTGATTTCATTCTATTCCTAGAGCGCCTCACAGTCTCTTTCAATGGTGACAAGGCAAAGAAAGGATGTCTACATAGACTCAAAGAGTCACTCAGCTTCAGAGTGGGAAAGGATCATGTTCTTATAAATGAGAAAACAGACTTCAGAGAGAAAGCAACCCATCCAAAATCACAAAGTTCAGGAATGTCAGTTAGGACTTGAACAACTTAAAAAACATTTATGAAGTACGTGTTGTTTTTTTTAAGTACATACTGTTTGCAAGACAAAATGGATAAAATGTTGGGGTCAAGAGAGTAGATTCATTAAAATTCTGCCTCTGACATTTATTAGCTGTGCTTCAGTTAATTTCTCTGAGCCTTAGGCAACTCTGAGACTTCTCTACTGAGTTATAGACATTTAAATCAATGGGAGAGCACCCTCACATCAATGAAATAAGAATGTAGTATCTTATATATGTATAAATATGTATATTACATATAAAACATATATTATATACATAAATATATATAATACATATGTTAATATATGTATTATATGTATATTTACATGCCATGGAGAGAAAAGGAAGGGAACAAACATTTATTATGTACTGGCTATATACCACACGCTATCTGGCTAAAGTGCTAAGCACTTTATAAATATTACCTCATTTGATCCTCTCTGAACCTTGTGAAGTAAATGTTAATGTTATTCCTATTTTACATTTGAGGAAACTGAGGTAGACAAAGATTAAGCACTTTATTTAAAGTTATACAACTAGTAAGTATGTGAGGCCAGATTTGAATTCAAGTCTTCTTGACTCCAGGACCAGCACTCTAGCCATTGCACCACCCAGCTGCCTCATGAATATGGAAATGAAAAATAGCATGCTCCATATCCTTGAACTAAAGAGAATATAATTTTTGAGGGTATGTACACATGATTTCATAAGTGCAAGGACCTCTTATGTTTAAAAATGCCATTAGTCATTTAGATCAACAACCTGCCTATAATGCATAATTTTATTTTTTTTTATTTTTGAAGGTTAATAATATTTTATTTTTTACAATTACATGTAAAGATAGTTTTCAACATTCATTTTTGTAATATTTTTAGTTGCGAATTTTTTCTTCTTCCTTTTCTCACCTCCCCCCTCCCCATGACAGCACACAATCTGATACAGGTTATACATATACAGTCATTTTAGACATATTTCTATATTAATCGTTCTGTGAAAGAAAAAAATCAGAACAAAGGGGAAAAACCACAAGAACAAAAAAAGTAAAAATCCACATTCAGTTTTCATAGTTCTTTCTCTGAATGTGGATGACATTTTTCATCCCAAGTCTATTGGAATTGTCTGGGATCACTGTATTACTGAGAATAACTAAGTCTCTCATAGTTGATAATCACCCAATTTTGCTGTTACTGTATACAATGTTTTCCTGGTTCTGTTCATTTAGTATTGGTTCATGTAAATCTTTCCAGGCTTTTCTAAAATCAGCTTGTCCTTCATTTCTTATATAACAATAGTATTCCATGTGCTATGTAATTTTAGAGAGTTGTTTACAGGAGTTAATAGATTGTGTCTTGTCGACAGTCACATAGCTAGTAGGGTCAGAAGTAGGGCTTACACTCAGATCTTCCTGAGTCCAAGACTAGCCCTCTGTCCACTACGAAATGCTGTTTACCAATATATAATAGAAAATTTTACATATGTACAAATGAATATAATATAATACAGAATGGGATGCAGACAAAGGAGAGGCAAGCTAAGTGCTATGAGAAATTGGAGGAGACAATGAAAAAGAATCAGGGAGTCTTTATGGAGAAAGTAACATAAGAATTTGATTTATCTTAATGGCCACAGGCCTCAGTTTCCTCATCTGTAAGATTAGAGAGTTAAACCAAATAACCTAGAAGGTGCCTTCTAACTCCAGGTATACAACCCTATGATCCTATTATAGTATAGCTTTTAGTCAGTCCCCACTAGAACGCACAGGCTTGGTTCCCAGATGTTGGCGGACCACTATTCTCTCCAAGTTCTAGAAATCATCCTGAGGAGTTGCAGTTTCTTATGCTGTCGATCATACCTCCACCACATACCACCCATCCAATCTGGTGTATCAAGATATCATGTTCATTGCTTCCATGATACTATTCCATGACACAAACATCATCACATCTTCTGACATCCTCTTTTCCTTTTGTCTTCAATCATTCCTAACATCAGAGCCTTTCAAATGAGTCTTGTCTTTTCATTATGTAGCCAAAGTGATTTTGTAAGTGCAAAGAACTCTTATGTATAAAAATGCCTTTACCCATTCAGATCAACAGTCTGTCTATAATGTATACTTTTATTTTTTGCTTTTTGAAAATTAATAATATTCTATTATATTCCAAGTATTTACATCTTAGCTTTAATATTTGATCTTCCACTGAATAGTGTGAATTAGTTTAAGTATTGACTTATTTTTATCTTCTTGGTGTCCAAGGAACTCACAAAAGTTTTCTCCAGCAGCACAGTTTGAAAATGTCGATTCTGTGGCACTCAGTTTTCCTATTGGTCCAACTCTCATAGCCATACATTTCTACTGGAAACATCATAACTTTGTTTATATTGGATCTTTATCAGAAAGGTGATATCTTTTCTTTTTGGTATGCTGAAGATTTGTCCTAGCTTTCCTTCCTAGGAGAAAGCATCTTTTAATTCCCTGGCTGCAGTCACCATCTTCAAGGACCTTTGAGTCCAAGAATATGAAAATTGACCCTACTTCATGTCTTCTCCCTATTTTCCAGAAAGTATTGAGATCAATTGCCAAGACTTTTTTGATATTAAGCTTCAAGCCAGTTTTTACACTCTTCCCTTTTGCCCTCCAGAGGCTTTATAATTCTTCACTTTCTTCCATCAGAGTGGTATCATCTGAAATTGTTAGTATTTCTTCCAACAGTCTTAATTCCGACTTTTGATTCTTGCAACCTGGCATTTCTTATAAGGTACTCTGCATATAAATTAAATAAATACGGTGACAACGTATTCTTTTTCCAATCTTAAACCAATCAGTTGTTCCATATTCAGTTCTGACTAGTGCTTTTTAGCCTGTACGCAAGTTTTTCAGGAAACAAGTAAGATGATCTGGTGCTCCCATCTCTTTGAAGACTTAACACATTTTGTCGTGATCCACTGTTCAAAGGTTTTAATGTAAGTCATAGACAATAGATATCTATCTTGAACTCCCTTGCTTTCTCTGTAATCTAGCAAGTGTTGGCAATTTGGTCTCTAGTTCCTCTGCCTCTTTGAAAACCAGCCTGCTCTTGTGGTAATTCACATATTGCTGAACTTGCAGAATATTAATCATAACTTTGCTGAAGTGTGAAATGAGCACATTTGTTTCTTAATTTGAACTTGGCATTGCCCTTCTTTAGGAATGAATTTAAATTTATCTTTTCCAATTCAGTGGCCATGGAAGAATTTTCCAAATCTGTTGGCATATCAAGTGTAACAGCTTCATCTTTTAGGATTTAAATAGCTTAGCTGGAATTCTTTTGCTTTCACTCGCCTTATTGTTTGCATTGCTTCCTAAGACTCATCTGGCTTTACTCTCTGGGATATCTGGTTCTAAATCAGGAATTAATCATCATGGTTATCATGATATTAAGATCTTTCTTGTATAGTTCTTCTGCATTTTTGTTACCTCTTCTTAATCATTTCTGCTTCTATTAAATCCCTCACATATTGTCTTTTATCATGCACATTTTTTTCCATGAAATGTTCCTTTGATATCTCTAATTTTCTTGAAGAGATCTCTTGTCTTTCCCATTCTAATTTTTTCTTTGAATTGCTTATTTAAGAAAACCTTCTCATCTCTCCTTGCTAGTCTCTGCATTCACATGGATATAACTTTCGCTTTCTCCTGTCCCTTTTGCTTGTCTTCTTTCTCCTACCATTTGTAAAGCCTCATTAGACAGACATTTTGCTTTCTTCGTCTTTTTCTTTAGACTGTTTTTTGTTGCTGCTCTCTTTACAATATTCAAAACCTATGTGCATAGTTCTTCAGACATATCTACAAGATCTAATCCTTTAAATCTATTTATCATCTTCATATTCCTAAGAGATGTTATTTAGATTGTATCTTTATGGTCTGATGACTTTCCCTATTTCTTCAAATTAAGTTTGACTTTTGTAGTAAGAAGTTCATGATCTGAACCATAGTAAGTTTCAAGTCTTGTTTTAACTGAGTGCATAAAGCTTCTCCACTTTTGGCTGTAAAGTATGCAATCAATTTGATTTCAACATTGACCATCTAGTGATGTCCTTATGTAGAGTTACCTTTTGAAATGTTGAGAAAGTGTTTGCTATGAGTAGTAATTATCTTAACAAAACTATTAACCTCTGTCTGCGTCATTTTGTACTCCAAACTCAAACTTTCCTGTTATTCCAATTATATTTTAATTTCCTAATTTAGAATTCCAATTCTCTATGATGAATGTTATGTCTTTTTAAAAAAATATTTCTAGGAGGCATTGCAGATTATCATAGAACTGACCAACTTTGGCCTCTGTGGCATCAATAGTTGAAGCATGGACCTGTATTATTTTAATGCTGAATGGTTTGTTTTGGATTCAAACAGATATCATTCTGTCATTTTTGAGATTATACCCCAGCACTGTTTTTCTCATTTACTATGAGGGCTTCTCCATTTCTACATATACAGTTGCATATTTAGTAATCATCTGTATTAAATTCACCAATTCCCATCCATTTAAGTTAATCAAGATGTTGAGGTTTAATCTTTCTGTCTCTTCTTTGACCACATCCAGCTTACCTTGACTCATAGATAGTACATCCCAGGTTCTTAAGCAGTGATGATCTTTACAGCATCAGACCTTCTTTCATCACCCAATACATTTCTAGCTGAGCTTCCTTTTGGCTTTGATCCAGCCACTTCATTATTAGTGGAGTTACTTATTAATTGTCCTCCACTTTTCCCCAGTAACATATTAGACACCTTCTGACTTCAGGGGCTCATCTTCTGCTGTCATATCATTTATCATTTTATACCATCTATTAGATTTTCTTAGCAAAGATAATAAAGTGGTTGGCCATTTCCTACTCCAATGGATCACCTTTTGTCAGAACTCTCCACTATGAAATGTTTGTCTTAGATCACATAGCATAGATCATAATTTCATTGAGCTATGCAAGCTGCTTCTCTATGACATGGCAGTAATCCAGGAGGGGCAATAAGAATATGCAAAGGGATATTTCCTGAGGTTTAGCACTGAATACTGAGTTTGAGACCATTATCTCCAGGCACCAAGTATGTGCAGAGGGAAGAATATTTTTTAGGTTTGGGGGACAGGAGATATTTTGTACCTTCTGCTTTAAGATTGAATCTACATTGCCTTTTCTACACTGTCAGTCCCTATAGAGAGTAGCCTCAAATTTCAAGTGGTTAGTACAAAACATCTTCCTCAAACTAAGGGCACACTCTGCTTTCTACAGGCACTCTGTCTCTGAGAAAAATGGGCTCACAAGTTGGAACACAAAGGTATTGAGGCATATGTGAATAATTGCTGTTCAGTAATTTCAGTCATGGCCAACTCTTTGTGATTCTTTTGGGGATTTTCTTGGCAAAGATATTGTCATTTTCTTCTCTAGCTTGTTTTACAGATAAGGAAGGCAAAGAAGCTAAGTGACTTGTCTAGAGTCACACACCTAATAAGTTTCTGAGTCCAGATTGAGTCTTTCTGACTTCAGACCTGGCACTCTATCCACTGTGCCACCTACCTGCCTCTCATGTGTATAATAAATGGGACCAAAATGTACCTTTAGACTCCTAGCCTGGTGAATCACTTCCTTGCTCAGCTTCGGTGACTTCTTAAAACAGTTTGTTTCTTGGCCAATGGATCAACCCAGTTTTTAGCTGAGTTAATGAAGTCACTCCTTAGTAGTAGCTCTTCATCAGACTTATCATGGCAGTTACTGGCTCCAGTGATCTTCCCATTGATAAGGTGACCTCTGATAGTTCTTCCAACCTTTGGAAGCTCACAAAGTCATAACATAGATAGATGAGTATTTAAAGCCAGAATAGACTAAGAGTTTTTCAGTCATTTCAGTAATGTTCATTTTTTCATGATCCCGTTTAGGATTTGTTTGGCAAGAGATACTGGAGTAGTTTGCCATTTTTCTCCAAATTATTTTATAGATGAGGAAATTGAAGCAAATAGGGTTAAATAGTAAGTGTCCAACGCCTGATTTGAACTCAGCAAGATAGATCTTCCTGACTTTGACTCTGGCACTCTATCTACTACACCACCTATTTTCCTCCATCTAAGATTAAGAAAGAATAAATATAAAAGCAACACATGACCACTGGTTGGGGTAGCCTCTCAGCAGTTCATAGCAAGTAATGTTACTCAAAAGCTCCTAGGGAAGAAATGGAGAAATTGTTATTTCAAATGTTTCATACACACATTCTGTTCTGGCTCAGCCTCTACTGAGCCATTAGTTCTTCTAGCTTTTCAGTCCTTTTTATCCTTATATAGTTTCTCATGAGCCCTCAGACACACTTTATTGGAAACTAACTACCCAGAGTTCCATTTGTTGGATTGACAGTAAATAGAGAATATTGAGCATGTTTCTCAAGCTTTCACTGGCCTGTCTACCATCACAGTGTGATCTGAATGAAAAGTTGTAATAGTCCCAAATATAGTGGTAGCAGTAAGAATAGAAGGAAAGGGGAAAATATAAGATATGGTTTGGACATAGAATTGACAGGACTTGGCAACTAGTTGGATGTGGGGTTGAGTAAGAGGAATCAGAGATAACTCCTTGATTTTGAGACATGAGACATAAGACTTAGATTGGTGTCTTGCCTCTGCTATTCACTATCTATATAACCTTGGATAAAGCACTTAGTATCTGTAGGTCTCAGTTTTCTTATCTATAAAATGAATGAGTTGGACTGATCTCTAAGAACCTTTCTAATGCTGACATTTTTGATTTATTGGTATCTATCAAGAGTGACTAGGAGACTTTTGGTTCAATTTATGGAAACAGGGAGGTCAGGAAGAAAACCTAGTTTCAAGAAAAAGAAGATGAATTCATTTTTATACACAATACAAGGAGTGAAGGTTCCAGCTGGGACATTTAAAGGTTAGCTAGTGAAACCAGCATGTCAAACAAACAATTTGACAGCCTTAGAATTCACATCCCTAGAATAAGTAAGCACCAGGTGGTTTCTTTGAATATGAGCAGACAGCTTTACCCTTTAGCCCATGTCAACATAGATTTGTAGTTTCATTTCTTCAAAGTATTAGTTTAACTTTGATTTAATTGTTTTTTTTTTCAAAAAGGGAAAAATAAAGAGAAAAAATCAATCCTTGTAATAATCCTCTTCCCCCTCCTTAGATACATCTGCCTTTTTTAAAAAAATTATATATATATATATACATATGTTAGATTTCCCTTCCTCTATTATTCATTCTCAACCATCTGTGGATATATTCCAAAACTGCTTTTCTTTACCATGGATTGAGCAAATGGGAACCATTTCTCCAATTAATGAGGTAAAAGACCTCATTTGGGGCTGGGCTAGGTCTGACCCTCTGGATTTTTTTTATTCTGAATAAGCAGCCCCTCTCATATTTCCTGAGAAGAAAGGGTACAGCTTTAGCAAACTCCCACAAACTTGATATCTATAAGTCATTTCTCCTAAAAGCACCAGCAACCTGAACTGGCTGTAGGATTAAGATCAGTGGTAGGACACAAGATGCCCAATCAAGACTCAGAGGGAGGCTTTCAGCCTTGGTCAGCCATTACAAAATGCACTTCCTCCCACTTTGCATGCTAGAATTGGTGCTGAGATAACGGTTCTGTTATAGAACCTACTAATAGTTTCACAATAGGAATAGTAAGGGCATGATGGGTGAAGACTTCCCAAGATAGGGACCCTGCCATGCTCTGCCCTGCTGTGCCCCTTATTCATCCTTTCTTATTGATTCAGCACAAACAAGAGGACAAGACATGGAGTTAAAAGATCTGAGTTGGCATCCCAACTTTACAATTTATTTGTCAAGTCATCTAAACTTCACTGAGCTTCAGTTTCCTCAGTTATAAAATGGTAATAATAAATAATGTAGTATGATATCTACTTCCCAGGGTTTTGTTATGAGGGTCAATTAAGAAAATGCTATATAAAGCTCTTTGTAAACCTTACTTAAAATGCTATATAAATGTAACTATTATCACCATTAATCATTGTGATTACCCTCTTTACAGGGTTTTTGTAGGAATTAAATGAGATAATAGATATTAAATGCTTTGCAACAGGAAAATGTTCTACAAATGCAAGTGGATATTAATATTCCTGCTTTGTAGGATGGCACCACTTGTCCCAGGGACAGTGTTTCTCTCTGCCATGCCTATCTCCCCAACTTCTTGTTTTGGAGAGGGAGGGGCAAGTAGGAATTGAAATTTTTTTTTTGCAATCCCAGCTTGTGTTGGTGTTGAGAAGCTCAGGCTGAAACTCCAGCTTGAGAGATTTCTGACTGTGACCTTGACTCTCAGCTCCCTAGCAAAGACAGCCTAGGAATGGTTCAGAAGCAGCCAGTCTTTCTCTCTTTCTTCCAGCACCCTATAATTTCCCCCCTAGGGGATGCATTGTGGCCTCTAGACAGCTGCTTATTTACTCCATTCAGAGGGATAGAGGTTGCTCCTTCCCCTCCTTGCTTGGCAAGGAAAGAAACACTTGTTATATGGTGGGAACATTCCAACCTTTTCTCATGATCTGTATATATTCAAGATCCAGGTTTTTTTTTTTTTCAGGAGAGTTACTTTTTGGTTCCATTATTTAATAGTACAGCTTTATTGATAAAAATTGACATTAATAACCACCTGTCACAAGTTCAGCTCTGGAGGGATCACACATTATGAGACAAAGTCCCCTCTTTGGTGAGTCTCACTGCCTAGAAATGTGGCTGGCATTCAAAGCCCCCTACAAAGTACCTCTTTAGCCTTTTCTCTCACTTCCTCCTGCCATTCCCTCCTCCCCTCACACTATGCACTCTGCCAAGAATTTCTATCCCTTCCCCTCTCTGCTAATCCAAATGCTCTTGTTCTTTTAAAGCTTAGCTCAAGTGCCACCTCTTCCATTAAACTTTCAAAGTACAGTAATCTCTCCCTTCACTGAAATTCTAGAGTGCTTTATACAGGTACTACTCTATGTTGGTGCTGTAGGTGTCTTTGTATGTAGGTATTTTATCTTTCCAAATAGATTGTAAAGTTCTTGGGGGCAAGGATCTTGTCCTGTGATTACATATATCATCAATATTTATCATATTATAGTCCCTATGTTCAATTCATTTTTTTCTTTATTAAAGCTTTTTATTTGTAAAACATATGGGTAATTCTTCAACATTGACTCTTACAAAGCTTTCTGTTACAAATTTTTCCCCCCTAGTCCCCACCTCTCCCCTAGATGGCAGGAAATTCACTACTATGTTCAATTCATTGATAATAATACAGTTTTCTCCATATAAATGAAGGAAGGAATCAATAAATAAATGAAATGGCATATTTTTACTATATACTAAGTATAGGGGATATAAATAAAAGAGCAAGACAGTCCCAACTTTCTGGGAGCTCACATTCTAAAAGAAAGAGATACCCATAGGGGAAGGCTGGACAAAGAAAGGTGTTTTGGTTTAAGAAATCATAGGCATAATAAGTAAAACAATTAGGCAGTTGAGTCCTTTTGAATCCAAGTATTATTGATTTGATTACAGTTCCTAAAGTAAGAGTATTAAGGGGTATTCTTTTCTTTAGTGGAGAGCTCTCTCAGACTCACTCTTCTACATCCCGGAGTACTGTCTTCTGCCCCTAAGAATAAAGTAAACCTAAAGTCATCCCTCTTTTTTCCTGCTCTTTCTCTCAGCCTTCCTGGCATAGGGCAAAATTTGCTTCAAAATTAAATCATTCAACCAATAAGCATTTATTAAGTGCTTATTATCAAGCACTCCACTAGGTCCTGGAGTTGCAAAGTCATTAGATATTATATATTTAAGGTTGTATTACAAAGGAACAAGGTTCCAATAGGGCTTCCTGGCTTATAACAATAATCCTTATAAGTATTATAATAATAGATTACATTTTCTTCTGCTTTAAGGCTTACAAAACACTTTCCTTATGAGGTAGGCAGTACAAGTACAAACATCCTTACTTTCAAGAAGAAACTGAAGCTCTAAGGATTTAAATGAAATTGTCTTCAATGAAGTTGAGTAGCAGAATGAAGATGTAAGTATTCTAACTTGTAACCCATTGATCTTTTCCCTAAAATTTTTAGGTCAGGTGATGCAAAGCAATATGACAGGACTGCCTTTGCTGTATGGATGAGCCACAGGCTCTCTCCATTCTTGCTTAGGCTGGATGTTCTCAGGTGTTCCCTAAAGCGAAGAATTTTACTTAGAGACTGATATATATTTTTTTCTTTTGAACTCTACCACCATTACAGTTTGAAAATGAAATCATCCTCAATTTGGACCATGAAGTAGAAGGAGGACATGGTGATGAACAATACATGCAACTGCTGGAGTCTATGTAAGTCTTAGTAATAGGGAGGGGATGACTTTATGGGGAAGAGCCACAAAGCTCATATGTTCTCTTGGGGGACCTGTCTTTGGAAACTGAGGATTTGCTTGATAGTTTTTTTCTCACAGGCTGGGGCTGCAGAAGTTCCCATGAAGATCTTACTATATCACTCCCCAACTCAGTAAATTCTACTGGCTCTTTAACTCCAGGATCAAGTATGAAATCATCTGCTTGGTTTTTAAAGCCCTTCACAACCTTTGCCTTCTCACCTTTCTAGTTTTCTTAGAATTTCTTCTCTTCCATGTACTTCATGATTCAGCAACATTGGCCTTCTTCCTGTTCTTCACATTTGACACATAATCTCTTAACTCCCTTTCTTTTAACTCTCCATTCTTGGAATGCTCTCTTCACCTCTACCTTTTAATTTAGCTGACTTCCTTCAAGAGTCAGTTCAAATCCTATCTGCAAGAGGTATTTAACAAATACATGTCTGTTGCCTGACTGACACTTAAATCTTGTCTCATAAAAAATGTTATTTTCCATTGGTTATCAAAAGATCTAGATCAGAGGTGTCAAACACAAGGCAATAATCCTACAAGATTAAAATGTAATTGAAAAATATTTAACAAAATTAATAAAAACACAACAGAATGAAAATAATGTTAATATGTGGTTTTCTAAGTCAACATGCAGCCTGCAGGGATCCTTATGTACTATTTCTTAGCCACTGTTTCTATTTGGAGTGGATACTAATTTTCTAGATGATCAAGGAAAGTGGCTTTTCAGCTAAGTCTAGCATTGGGGTCTAAGCTTAGGTATTTGCATTTGGGAAAAAAAATTCAGGAGATGTATCATGATTAAAACCTTTCTCAGAGCCCCTAAAGTCCAGGCTAAACCTGTCTATGTAAAGATGATCTTTTACTATATTTATGCCTACTCTTCCTAGACAGTAAACTCCTTGAGGGCAGGAGTATTTTTTACAAATAATTTCCCCATGTAGCCTATAGTTTAGAGTCTTCCACTAATAGGTGCTTGATGAATAATTGAATGATTTAGTCATGATAGTTCTCAAGACCTTCTGCAACCTCCTGTCTCTGATTAATTGGGGGAAGAAAGAAGGCACAGAGGAAAGAATGTGGATTTTCTCTTTACTAGCTAGCATGCTTGTACTGGTTAAACTTTCTAATGTCAGAAGAGAGAAACATTTCTGTGGAAATATAAACAAAAACAAAACCAAAACCAAAACAAAATTCCCCATCTGCCAAATTTCTTGGGGGTAGAAAAGAAGAAATAAGAGGCTATTATGGTCGGTTGGATACAGTCTTGGATTCTGGAAGTCCTGAGTGATGACACCTACTAGGTATGTAACCATGAGCAAATTGTTTTACTTCTCAGCACCTCCAACAACTTTTTAAAACTGTATGTGAGTTATGGATGAGTTGGTGATTGACACCTGCTGATCAAAGGAAGCTTCCACACTGGTAGTTTCTACACTGATAAGATCACAGGTTTATATTCCCCTTGAACAAAAAAGGAGCTGATTGTCTCTATTTCAAAGAGTTGTTGTGTGGACTAGAAGAGAGAATGTATGCAAAGTGCTTTTCAGATTTTTGAATGGTATATAAATGTCAATTATTTTTATTAACAGGAAATTATTACAATTCATAAGGAAGTTGAATCAACAAGGTTCGATAAAGTGTGTTGGTTCTGAAGGCACTGAACTTCAGTTCAAATCTGGATTTTGCCATACATTATTCATGTAACCCTTAGCAAATAAATATTTAATTTCTCTGGGTCTTACTTTTCCCCAATGGAAGGTTGGACTACTTGAATACAAAGGTCACTTTGGTTCCAAGTCTCTGATCTTATCAGACAAATAGTTATTTAACAAGTGACTTTTTTGGAGACTACAGAACAGAGTGCTGAGTTTCCATAATGATTTGAATTTTCATGGCCTCCTCTTTCCAAAACCAGCTGTTCTCTCAAAAAGCCCTCCTCCTGGCCAAGCCTGCTTCATGGAGCACTCCATTGTAGGGACACATAGAGAAAGGCCACTTCAGACCTGCAGCAAACCTGGACTTATAAATTGCTTGTGTGAGACTATGCTGAATTTTTTGGCAGATGTCATGTAAGGATTCCTGATGGAACACTAGTCTAGACAACTGAATTTATTGCCTATGGCTATATTTTACCTCTGAAAAAAATCACTGTGGATTATAAAACAATTGGGGGATTATAAAACAGTAAAAAGGAAAAAAGGAATAGCCCAGAGATTTAAATGACATCAACAGAAAAGAAATTTAAATGTGGAAATGTTAGAGTAAAGCAGTTCCCTTTCCCCCCATTCACATTGTAAAGGCCAAAAGAAAAAGGACAGTATAATTTATATAAGAAAGTAAATATTGCCATAATAGATAATATCCATGGTCCATCTAGTCTCTGTGGGAGTCATGAAGTGTTAGAACGAAAAGGAGCATGTCAGTTGCCCTTGGTGGGAAGTAACAGAGGACTGTGGAAATAGCTGTGAATTTGTAGCAAAGGATTTGATTTTGAACCCTAGTTCTTCCACTTTTTCTCTGTGAAACATTGGGTAAATTTCATTCTCTCTCTGGAACAGTTTCCTCATTTTTAAGAAGAAGGTGTTAAACTAAATGGTCTCAAAGTTCCCTTCTATTTTTAAACCTGTGAATTAGGGTTGTCTGGTGCTTATTCCTTACCTGAAATCTTTGGTTGAGTCATTTTTTTCTATACTCTTCCCAAACCCGTTTCATCTTATAACAAGCCAAGCTTCTGCTGTTAAAGTCTTTATTGTTCAGGAATATCACACAAAGAAGACCACAGAACGATCGATCAGATCCCTGCAAGGAAATGCTGATCTTGAAGACTAGTCTCAACCATATCCTTTCCTTTTCCCTATCCTCTCTGAGCTCAGGGCTCATTAAATTTGTTAGAATGCAAATGATTTTCCTGTAGTAGGAGAATTCAGCTCTCTCTCTCTGGTGAATACTGAGATTGATTGTCCAGAGGAAAACGGTGACATTTTGCCTCAGTCAATATTTATCTCTTGAGACCACATACATTAAAAACATTCTAAATATTGACCAGGAACAAGAATATAAGCATTATCAGCACTTTGGGATTTTTCAAAGGGAGCAAGAGTACATCCAAATCCAAAAATTGTCAGTAGATGAATTTTTATAAAAAATTTTCTTGAAGAAAGGATTATTCATAATAAGAAAAAAAGTGATAATAGGTCTGAGAAATCTGAGACAAAATTCATTATTTCCCCCCGGCATTTTTGGACATTCTCCGCAAAGCCTATCAGTCTCCTGGCCAAGAGTTTAGACCACAGTATAAAATTTCCAAGGGCTGAGGGCCAGTGCTACTCCCTCCTCACCCAGAAAAGTGCAGACTTTTCAGTTTATCCACTTTCCCTTTTTCTCTATCCCCTATTACTTTCTAAGACAGTTTCACTCTGTAGAAAGCTGGATATTAGAAACAGCTGGAATCCTGAGTCAGGCATTAGTTAGTGGTTCACCTGATTGGTTAACACTTAGGTTCCAATAATCCTGAGTCAAGAATAAAGGTAACATCAGCAGTTTTGGGGCCAGGAGTACAAGCATATCCTGATGGAGCAATTCTATTGACCCTTTCCCTTCAGGATAAGGGCTTGTTATAATATTCCTGGGGGAGGAGGGCTGACAAGGGATAGGGAACAGCATGTCAACCATCCTCCTCCCTTGCCTCTATCAGGGAATTCAAGTCTATGGTCAAATATACTTGGTAGAGACATCTCTCCCCATTCATCAGGCTACTTATTTCTCAAGGAATTTGTAACTGACTTAAATAAGTGGTATCTTGCTAGTGGTTCTTGTAGTAGCCATAAAAATAACTGTTCCACAATCCTCTACATATAATCATCCTCCGACATTTCAAAGAAAGAAGGCAAGACCAGAATCCAACCAGAAACCTGAGATAAGCTGATAAGTGGAACTACATTTCAGTCCTAAAAATCCCAGTTCCTCCAGTAGCAGGATCGCTGATTTAGAACTTGAAAGGAGCTTAGAATCTATCTAGTCCAATCCTCTAATTTTACAAATGAGGAAAGTGGGGCTGCAAAAAGGTAAATGGCTTGCTCCAGGCCACACAGATGTTGCCATTCACTGTCAATAAACTGTAAGCACTTAGTATGTACACTGTATTTGACTAAGCTCTGGAGATGCAGAAAAAAGTAAGAAGGGGTCCTTGGCTTCAAGAAACTCACGTTCTAATAGGACAAATGATGTACAAATAATTATATATTCAAGATATATAAAATGTCAATGTTAATTTCAAAAAGGTCCCCTTGCAGTCAGTGAGATTTGAGCTGAGAGTTGAAGGAAGCCAGGGAATGTAAGAGACAAAAATAAGAAGGGATAATGTTTTTGGTCTAGGCTGGCAGTACTTCCAAATGGTGGCCATCCCTCCATCGCCACTACCTCTTCATACCTTGTATTTATTTATCTCTGCACATTGTCTGTCTCCCTATAGAATGTAGCATTGCTGAGGGCAGCAATTGTTTTGTTTTTGCTTTAGTATCCTCAGCACTTAACATAGAGCCTGGCTCATAAGTAGCCACTTAATAAATGTTTATCGATCAATGATTAATCGATCAATCGATTGAATAGCCTTAATGTCAGTATTATAGGCACCAACAGTGGAGTTTGGGCAGAGGGAAGGAAGACAAAAGGAAGGAAGACAGAAGGAAGCATAAAAATGCTATAAAAATGTTGGGAGATTAAGCTAGGTAAGAGAGAGAGGTTAGGAAAGTCCTTAGAAAGCTAAGAGGATAGGAATAGGAGCTAGGGTCTATAATTTCACTGGTATAGAGAACTCTCAGGTGAGTCAGTCAGCTATGTGGCAGGCATTGTGCTAGGGACTGAGGATATAAAGAAAAACCAAAAACAGTCAGTGTTCTAAGGAGGTCACAGTCTAATGGAAAACTCCTTTTGTCAGTAGAGGTCAACACACATACAGCTTAGTGTCTGAAAGCAGTGATATCAAATTCAACTAGAAATAGGCCACTCAGATGTTCATAAGGATCCTTGTAAGCTACAAATTGACTTAGAAAATCACATTTTGGCATTATCTATATTTGATTGTAGTGCTATTTATTTTGTTAAATATTTCCCAATTACATCTTAATCTGGTTCTATACTTGACAGTTTTGTGGGCTACATTGACCCTACTGGTCACCTGTGATATCTCTATCTTTAGAGGGTTGCCTAGGAGATCACTAGGCAGCTAAATAATCTTTTCCAGGGTGACACAGTCCATGTGTCATTTAGTACACAACACTGTTTTTCCATCAGTAGTCTAAACAACATCTAAACTGAAGACTAGTTAGAAATCATATAATAAGCAGGGCATGCACTTGTCCTGGAGGTCAAAACAGTTTATGAATATTTTATGCTCTTCTTCTTGGGGTGGGATCTGTTCAAAAGCTTAAATCTGGAATGTTGAAGCAGTGACATAGTTACAACTGGTCAAAGAGAGTGTGTAGATGAAAATGAAGGACAAATTTTGACAAGAATCATCTTTTCCCTTGTTTGTCCTTATTGAAACTGCTGACAAAAAGATATTGTTCTTCCTATTTGTCATCAGTAGGTAATGTGCATGGAATGGCAAGACTGGAGTGTAATAAGATTGGGAAGAGATAATAGAAATAGATCTGCAGTAGGCTACAGGGACACATGCAGTTCTACCCAAGGGCTTAGTCACAGAATTTCCAGAGTGGGAAGGGACCTAAAAGATTTGGTCTATATTTCATACCTGCTGCATAAGTAACTTCCTTAGACAGCAAAATTGATCACTGTTCTTAGCTGCAGAATTCAAGGTAAGGGATCGGAGACATAGGGGTGGAGATCCCCAAAATGACAACAGCAACCTGGCAATGAATGGAAGCAGACCAAGCTAGTCTGAATTAGTTAAGGCAAGAGAGCAATGGTATCAGTGGCAATGATCAAGAGGAAAAGTCCTACGTTTACCCAGGTTAGATGAGACAAAAGAGTAATGGCACCAGCTGTGGAAGTAAGAATAAGGTTCCAAAGTAATATGAGTCAGAAGATAGATAAGCCCCATTGCAGTATGATAGAAGGGGCAGCAAAGTATTTTAATCTAATGGTCATCTCTAAGGTGGGGGGAAAGGGAGGAGAAGGGGAGAAGGAAGAAAAAAAAGAAACTTACATGATAATTTTGTCATGTCTGAAAGGAATAGCAAGTTGTGCATAATAGATTTGCAGTTTCATGTACATCATATTTTAATTGTACTATGCTATAAAATGCCTGTTTTATTATAACTTAATTTTAAAAGTCAATTATAAAATATTTTTAAAAATCATCAGGTTTTAGGTCAGAGGACCTGAGGTCCAAATTCAGCTCTACTACTCATTATCTATGTGATTTTCGGAAACTCATAGTCCATCAGGGCTCCAATTTTCTCCCCTGGAAAATGAAAGTTAGGCCAGGTAAGCTCTAACCTCTATATTGAACTCATATGACTCATAAGTCATTATGAATGATCTGAGGAGTCCCATAGGTTGCATCAGATTGCCAGAAGAGAAACAGTAATGTTAAAACTTCAATTGGGAGCAATAACAGAGCTTTGAATGGTGAACAAGTTGTTTCCTTCTTCTATTGTTATTGTTGAGGAGTGCAGGTACCATATTTAATGGGACAGTCAGCCTGCCCTGTGGGTCCTTGGATTCCATTAGGGTATCATCAGCCTATTTACTTGTAAGCAACTTTTGGGTCAGAGAATCAAAGCACATTATCTGGATAAATGAGAGGCTATCCAGGACCTTGGATCATTACCCCCACCACCCACACACCCATTTCACTACAGTTTTCTTATTTGATTCTTCCCCTAATAGAGTCAGGGATCTCCGTCTGTGACATGAGACAACTGTTTATGTATTGGATTCTATTCAGTTCAATTTAATTCAGCTGAAAACTAATCATATCCCTTAGCACCATACTCATCTTTCTAGGGCCCTTGATAGTGGTTATTCTATGAGTGGAAACCACCAAGACATTAGATGATTAATTCCCTCTTTCTCCTGTGAGATAGAAAAGGAGACAAAAAGTATGGTAACAATTCAAGCCCACTCTTCCATTCTATTGTTAGGGTCTTGAGGAAAAATTTAAGTTAGTTCCCCCAAAGTGCCCTACCCATCAATCTCTCCATCACCAGGCCAACGAGAATAGTTTGCTTTTCTCAGTTTTGTTAGGAGATGTTCCTCAAGGTTCTATCTCCATTTATCTTCAGATTAGGAGTTGTAGAGGGATAGAAATGCAGAGACTGTATCCAGAGCACTCCCCTACACCAACCCTGCTGCCAGGCATTGAGGGCCCAACTCAGGGTTTCTTCTTTCCTCCCAGGAAGGCAGTAGAGGATAACAAATCAAAGCCTATGACATACCTGGCAAGTATAAAAATCTCAATATCTTTATTATTGTGTTAGAAGTGGGAAGGTGAGCTGGTAGTGGAAGTCATTTGGAAGGAAGAACACACAAAATGTGGAGTGAGACCAAGCTTTGTTTAAATCACAGGTTGATTTGCATCATGTTATTGTGAGACTAAGAACAGGTGCTTTCCCTGCAGGGAAGATGGATTTGTTTGATCATAGCAACAGACTGGAAGGCCATCTCTCTGTAGCTCAACTTGCTGCATGGGGGCCAAATGACTATCCAAGGTCCCTGTTTCTCAAATGTTTCCAGGTGTCTCTGGGACCCAAACTGGCTCTGGAAATAGCAACAGCTAAAGCCTACTAATGCTGATGGAATGTCTGTGTCCCCTGAATATACATGTAGTATTGCTCTAAGGAAAAATAGTTAACATGAGTATAGTGGTGGGGGGGAGGGAGAGGGAAGGGGCTGTATGGAAGGTAGAATAGTGAACAGAGAGCTCTGTAAGTAGAGGAGAGAGAACATAGGTTCTGGATTTCTAGACTTAATTTCTTATTAAGGATAAATAAATACTTGGAGTTATAGATACTGAATAGCTATGCAGCTAATTCCAAGTTACAGGACCTCCGAATGTCTCAGTTTTATAGTATAGTGGAGAGAGTTTTGAATTGATAGCACATATACCTAGGTTCTGTTTCTAAATCTAGCACCAATTCTGTGCCTTTGGACAAATCCCTTCTCTTCTCCAAGCCTCCTTTTTCTAGTCTAAACAATAAGAGAGTGAGACAAAATAATCTCTGTAGTTTTCTCCTATCACAAATTCTATGATTCTAGAATCATAGCTAGAAAATGGGAGTGATGATACACATATACTACCACATTACAGGTACTGTGAGGTATCTTGTAAAAACAGATGTGGGGGCAGGTAAGTGGTGCAGTGGATAGAGCACCAACCCTGAAGTCAGGAGGACCTGAGTTCAAATTTGGTCTCAGACACTTAACATTCCCTAGCTGTGTGACCCTGGGCAAGTCACTTAACCTCAATTGCCTCAGTAAAAAGCAAAAACAAAACAAAACAAAACAAACAACAAAAAAAAAACAGATGTGAAAGTATTTGAAGAGGATCTATATAAATTTAAAGTATAATGGTTATTAGGCAAGAATGGGCATACATAGCACCCCAACTTCCAATTAATTGAACCTCACACAGCTGAGCAATTGTGATCAGTTCCATGGGTAACATATTTGGAGAGATGTAGACAAAGATGAATCAAACTCAGAGATGGATAACTAGGATGGAAAGTGAGCAAGATGCTACAAAGGATGAGGGATGGTTAGCCTAAAGGAGAGAATAACTATGAGGGACAGGATAGTTATCCTCAAGTATGTGAATGACTACTATGAAGTAGAGAGATTAGATTTGTTCTTCATGGCCTCAGGGAATAGAACTAAGAGTCATAGGGATGAAGGTGCAGAGAAGCAAATTTTGGTTCAACAGGAGAAAAAAACTTCTTAATGATCAAAACTATATAAAAGTAGAAGAGAGATAATAAGTAAAGAAATGATAAAAATAACTAACAATTATGATGTGATAAAATGATAATATGATAATAACATGCTTTGCAAATATTATCTTATTTGATCCTCATAGCAACCCTGGATAATAAGTGTTAGGTACTGAATTCCTACTCATTGATGATGATGATAATATCTTGCATTTATATATTACTTTTTAAAATTTGCAAAGTGCTTTACAAATGTCATTTGAATTTGTCCTCACAATAGCCTTGTGGGAGGGACTGTTATCATACCCATTTTACAGATGAAGAAACTGAAGCAGACAGGTTAGCTGATCCAGAGTCACAGAACTAGTTAGTGTCTGGCGCAGATTTAAATTCAGATCTTCTTCACTCTGGGTTGCTGGTAACTGTAAAGCTGTAAGCTGCAAAACAGACAACTACCCAGGTAGAGTTTGTCTACATGATTCCTCAGCTTACTTTTCAATAGAAATTTAATACTAATAAATTTCAATAAAAAATTAATACTACCCAGGCTTTTGGGATCAGGGAGCAGAAGAGTATTTGATCTTCTTTAGAAGATGTATTAAATAGCTGTCGACAGAACCTTACTCTATTACAGGCCTTAGTAAAGAGAATCAGTAGCATCCTTCATGTCTATGAAAGCACGTAGTAGGGCTTCTGGTACACCATTGCTGTCCTGGATCTCTGCTAGATTTATCATGCTCCCCACTGTCAGTCATTTAGTGTTAGGAAGTTCTTCCTAATGGCACTTAAATCTCTTACATCCCAGATGAATCTGTGCCCTAATTTCTGTCAGGCAGTCAATTGATAAGCATTTAAGTACCTCATCTGTTCCAGCTACCCTACTAGGTGCAGAGGATACAAAACAGAAATGAAATCATTTTTATAGTCAAGCAGTTTATATTCGGTTGGAGGAAATAACATGTTATGAATATGAAGTATGTCTATGCACAAAATGTACATTTTGTATTTATGATGAAAAAGGTTCATTTAGAGATTACCTTTAATTTGCTATTCTCCCTTGTGGGGATTGTAAATCTAGTAGGCCATTCTCATGGGCTAATTTCACCTCTCCTTGCCCTTTTCCAGCTCCTCTCTTCCTTTCTCCCTCCCCCAGACCTCCATCAAAGGCATTTGCTTTCACCTGGCTCTGAGATCATTCCCCTTCCTCTCTCTGCTTACAGATTGATAGAGTGTGCTGAGCATCACCCAAGCATTTCCAAGTCTGTGGAGAACTTTGTAATTCTTGTCAAAGGGCTTCTGGAAAAGCTGCTGGATTATCGGGGTGTGATGACTGATGAGAGCAAGGACAACCGCATGAGCTGCACAGTGAACTTATTGGTACGCCAGCCCACCCAGGCCCATCCCTTGCAGAATGCTGCAAGGACTTCAGGTGCTAGGGAACTTCACTGTGGAGAACCCAGCTAAAGCTTCAGGGGTTGGGGAATCCAGCTAAAGCTTCAGGGGTTGGGGAACCCGGCTAAGGCTTCAGGTACTGGGAGACATTACTATGGAGAACCCAGGTAAAGCTTCAGGTGCTGAGGCTGCAGGTACTAGGTGGGGGCTTACTGTGGAGAACCCAGCTAAAGCTTCAGGTGCTGAGGAACCTTCCCATGGGGAACCCAGCTAAAGCTTCAGGTGCTGAGAAACCTTCCTGTGGGGAATGAAGTTAAAGCTTTGGGTACTGGGGAAATTTCCTGTGGAGAACCCAGCTAAAGCTTCAGGGGCTGGGGAACCTTCCCGTGGGGAACCCAGCTGAGTTTTCAGGTACTGAGGGACCTTACCATGGAGAACCCAGAGAAGCCTTCAGGTACTGGGAATCTTCCTGTGGAAAATCTGGCTAATGTTTCCAGTGATGGGATCCTTACTAGAGAGAACCTAGTGAGAGTTTTGAATATTGGAAGACCTCACTGAGAAACTCTTCTGGTGATTCTAGTTTTCCTCACATATGGACAAAATGACTGGCTCCCTTGGAACTTAATGATTTCTGTTTTTCAAGGACAAACATTCCCAGGTTTTTATGCTCATGAAAATCTTTCTTACTTTAAATTTGTACTGAGAGGTTGAAGAGTTCAGTCTGAATTCCAGCTCTACTACTAAAGAACTGCATGACCTCAGGAAAATTGTTGTCTCTATCTGGGCTTGTTTCCTCATCTGTACAATAAAAATCTTTAGACTAAATGGCCTGGAAGTCCCTTCCAATCTTTTTATCCTATGCATGAATCAGAATCCAAACAAAGATTGACAAATTCTATAGTGGAAAGAACACTGGATTAGCAGCAAGAAGGTCTGGGTTCAAATAGTGTCTGTTACAAATGACCTCTTATAGGCCGGCCATTTTAGCCCAATCACTGAATCTCATCTTCCTCATCTGTAAATAAGGGAATTTGATCTTAAGATTTTTTCCAGTTCTGGCATTTTATGATCAAATGACCCTAAATTCAATTAAACCAAAAGTTTTGTTTATTTTTGAATAGGTGGCAAAATGGTAAAGTTTGCTAAATTTGGAGCCATAGTCCTGGCTTGTCTGACCATGGGCATCTCATTTAACTTCTGTAGGTCTCTTTAAAGTGAGAAGAATTAGAGCTATAAATCTATAATCCTGTGAATGAGAGGCCTTAAATGGAGGTTTCTCAAATGTAAGTTTTTTAGTTATGAAATCCCCTAATTCCTAACTTCTTTGGCTGATCATTGTCTCCATGCTAAGAGCAGAATATTAAATAATGAATGGGATTCCTTGGACTATCTCAGGGAAGACAAATCCCTAGACAAGATAACTCACCCTCACCACCCAAATCCCAAGGTTAGAACTTTCTCCTTTCCTTACCTGGAGAGGTTCTAGACAGCAGAGTCCTGGGAGACAGTCAGGGAGTGAGGGCAAGCTGTGGGGTAAGTTCAGGAGGGTAATGCTCTCTTATATCAGGCCCTGGCACTAATTCAGGCAAAATTTGAAGTCTCAATCACTTTTGTTTTTCTCTCAAATAGAATTTCTACAAAGATAATAACCGAGAGGAGATGTACATAAGGTAAGACCATTAGCCTCAAGACTAAGTGCTAGGTCCTGGTTTTATTGATGGGTGTCAGGTTTAGATTGCTGTATCAGTCTGACTTGGAGGTACCATTCCTGACCAGCCCAGAGTTCCTGTGTCCGATGATCATCTTGTGGGCCTCAGTAAGCATACTTGTACATTGATGGTATTCCTTCCCATTTTCAAACCTCTATACACAAATATACACAAAATATCCTTAGAGGAAGCATTTATTCCCTGTTCACATATTTTTAAAATAAGATGTAGCTGATTCTAGTTATAGAAAAATTACCTCTGTAATAAGAGGAGAAATCCTTTACAGGTGACAGAATCTGGTAGACAAGAGGAGATGCTAAACATGGAACACACCATGGGTTGTAAAATTATAAACTAAATCCTTTTCTGCTGTGTCAACCCTTTGGACTTTCATTTAAAGGAAATACCTGGTGTGCTAACCATTTAGTTGATTGGGCTCACACTGAGGAACAGGATTGGGCATGAGGGAGCAGGGTACTGAATTTACTCTGCATTAATTATGCAAGACATAAACAGCATAGGCCATTGTCCAGTGAGGCAATGAAGGAAAAATATCCCAGAGAACTTTTCTGGAGCCAGTGGGCTTAGGGCAGGAAACTCTTTTGTAAATCATGTTCTTAGGGGTCCGTAATTGGGCAGTGAAACCCCAGAGGACAAAAGCTAGACTTGGGATTCTAGAACCCTGATTGGACTTGGTCAAAAGAACTCCATTTCTAGTTCTAGCTCTAATATTTACTGGTCTTGAAACTTTGGGCAAAGTACTTATATCTTGGCACAGTGGAGAGAGTGCTGGACCTGGAGTTGGAAGGATTCTTCTTTCTGAGTTCAAATATGGCCTCTAGATACTTAACTGGCCATGTAACCCTAGTCAAGTCACTTAACCCGACTTTCCTCAGTTTCCTCATATATAAAAATAAGCTGGAGAAGACAATGGCAAAGCCATTCCATTATTGTTTTTGCTGAGGCAGCTGGGGGTAAGGGACTTCCCCAGGGTCACACAGCTAGGAAGTGTTAAGTGTCTGAGAGCAGATTTGAACTCTGGTCCTCCTGACTTCAGGACTGGTGCTCTATCCACTGTACCACCTAGCTGCCCAGTCATTCCATTATCTTTGCCAAGAAAATCTCAAATGGGGACACAAAGAATAAGACTGAAAACAACTCAAGAACAACAAACTTTATAGTTTGGAGTCTCATTTGCCTTATCTATGAAATGAACAGAGCTGTGTGTAGGAATTGGATTACTTAGGGCAGTATCACAGTCTATCTCAGAATAATGGAATCATGAATGAAATCATGAAATCAGAATCACGAAAGCACTCTCGGGTGAGGGATATTAACCTGTTGGAGGTACAAGAGACTGAGAAATTAGCATGAGACTGCTTTTGGAGAAGTTACTCCATGGAGGTGGGTAGTGAGCAGGGCAGATTTGGGGATAGGATTTACCAGCTGCTATCTTTTTTTACAACCTTTTTTTTTTGACTAGTGAGTAAATTCTTTCTTCCTGTGTTTCATGTGCATTGTGTTGGCTGTGCCCTCTTAATTTAGCACCTATAAGCAAACCTCTAGTTACCGATATCTTGGTGCAAATTAGGTTAATAAAACTGAGAAAAGGAAGGGTACAATTTGTAAAGTGCTCTGAACGTGAACTCTCATAACTATCATTTAGGAGTCTGATTTTTTTTTAAAGATCTGTTGGCAATTCACATACACGTGTACACACATATACACACATGATATTCCATGTCTTTTAGGAATAGTGTACATTTCTAAAATCTAAACAAATCTCAGTCTTTGCCAAAGGCCCTTTATGGTTAAATTCTATAAATGTGTCTCCCAAATAGTTCTTTTAAGCGTTTTTCTTCTTCAAATGTCCCTTTACTGTCATTATCTTTCCTTCTAAGCTTTTAGTTTTCCTTTTTCATATCACCTATGAGAAGCCACACGTTTCCATTTTTCTCCTGCCATGCTCTCTCTGAAATCAGTAAATAATCCCCATCCCTCTTTTTTTTAAGCTTTTACTTTTAACTTTATAAAACACAAAGGAGGGAATAGGAATGCTGCACTCAGACCCAGAATCCATGGACTTATTTCCTGGCTCTGGCACTGGCTAGATGAGTATAAGTCTCTCTGGGCATTAGTCTTCTCATTTGTAAAATGAACAAATATTCTTTCCATTAGCTGATTTATGGAATTTTTATGGGGAAAGCATTTTGTAGAATTAAAGTTCTGAAAAGTTCTAAGGCAGCTAGGTGGCTAGGTGGATAGAACACCAATCCTGGAATCAGAAGGATCTGAGTTTAAATCTAACTTGACACTAACTAGCTATGTGACCCTGAGCAAGTCACTTAATTCTTCCTCAGTTTTCTTATCTGTAAAATGATCTGGAGAAGAAAATGCCAAACTACTTCAGTATCTTTATCATCTCTATTATTGTTATTAATCCCAGCTTTTCCAAAATTCTTGTAGGTGAGCTTATTATCTATCTAGGTGATCAGTCTACCATATCACTTCCTTCCAATCACCCCATCAGATCCTTTTCTACCTCTCCTGCCTATCTATCATTCCTTTAAGTATTTTCTTTCTTTTTAGAATATAAGCTCATTGGGGTAGAAGACTGTATTCTGTCTATGTATATATATGTATGCAAAAAAGAGTAAGCAAATAAAGATAACAAAAATGCACACACATAAACATACATGTGAGTATTATTGTTGTTTGCATATCAGAGGTAACTCTAGTCTAGAATTCTTCCTATTAAATATTTCCTTGTCTCAGGAAGAAAGGTGATCTAAGGTCATATTCCCATGAGCCTCATTAGCTTTGTTGATATTGCTGTCTCCACTGGACTGAAATAATTGAAGGCATCTCATTAAGCATTACCCTCTGCCTATACTACTGAATGTAGACTCCAATAAATGCCCCTAAGAACAAAACACAAATGGCCACATCCATCCATCCAAATTGTCTATATAGCTGACATTCTACCAACAATCAATTTGTGGGAGGATATAATTTTCTATTGTGATTTTAAACTCCACTTATGATGATCTCCCAAGATATGCTTATAAAATAAGAAACAACTGAAGGAACTGAAGGAATGTTTAGCCTAGAGAAGACTTAGGAAGACGATTTCAATCTGAAATTTTGTCATGTAGAAAAGAGTGTAAATTTATTCAAATAAATACAGTGAGGAAGAAACAGCTTTGGAACGAGGAGACCTGTGTTTATTTAGACCTTGCTTCTGTTGCTTACTGCCCATGGGAACTTGAGCAAGTAACTTAACTTATCTAGGCCTTAGTTTCTTTATCTGTGAAGTGAGGGCCTTTGAGTTGCCTTCTGACTTTAGATCCAAGTTAAAATTAGAACTAACAGTTTCAAGGCAACAGGTTTTTTAGGTTTTTCTCAACATATCAACAGGACTTCCCCAGGAGGTGGTGAGTTCCCTTTTACTGCCAAGTATTCAAATAGGGTTATTTCACCACTTGTTAGGGATGCCTTAAAGAGATGGCACTCGATTGATCTCAGAAATACCTTCCAAATTCATGTTTCTTTGATCCTGTGATCCTTAGCTTCTCTTAGTAATCCAATAAAGCCCTATTTAAATTCATTAGGCTTTCAGTCCTCCTTTTCATACCATTATCTTTTCTATCTCAGGGCTCAGAACTACACCATCAAAAAGTAACTTGGCAGGAGGAACAAGTGGTTAATGGGCTAAACTAAGGACAGTGGTTCAAGAACTACTGTTCAGATGTAATTCCCTAATTTCATTCTGATTGGAAAATTATTCAGTTCTTGAAAGAGGAAGTTTACAGGTTTTGGATCATTCTGTGCAGTTGCCCCTCTTTAACCCTTATATTTGCTTCCCAAATAGTCAATCCTTGCAACATGACTGTCTTTGTTTTAACTCAGTGACACTGCTGAGTGTTGGGAGTAGATTGTAGATTGGACCTTTGTCATTTCTCTATTAAATACTAAGGTTATATTAGAGGTAAAATTGATTGGGTAGTAGTGGATAGGTCAGTCTAAGACCCACCCACCCCAGGCAGAAATATTCTTGGCCAGTTGTGCCTGCTAACCCAGCTCACTTTTCATTAACAGATATCTATACAAACTTCGTGACCTTCATTTGGACTGTGAGAATTACACAGAGGCTGCTTACACTCTCCTTCTACATACCTGGCTCCTCAAGGTAAGAGCTTTCACTAGGTCACTTTTAAGGTCAAAGTTCCCTTCTGAGCCTAAGAACAAAAGAAAACAAGGTCACATCCAATCCACCTAGAAGACTGAAAAAAACAATCAGTCAAATAAGTAGCAGAAGGAAGGAGTTTTGCTCCAAATAAATGGAACAGCTTATTTTTGTTCCTTTTCATCCTGAATTAACTAGGAGCTTTAGAATTGTGAAATCTAAGTTTAAAGGGCTCTTCTTAGTTAACAGTAATAATTAAACAACAACAAAAAGCTCAAAGTTATATAACATCTGAGCTGTGTTAAACTATAAATCATTTGCATGAGCCTGCTGTTCTATTTTCTTTTTTGAAAATCATTATAATAAAAGAATGATTTTTTTAGGCTTCTTAAGATCCTTTGTCCTTAATGATGTTGAAATGATTCTCTTCCAACCATAAGCTCTGAATTGGTCAATAATGCTGATGAACATTATTTAGGAAATACCCAGTTATGTTTTACAAAAGAAAATTCAAAGAGAATAACTCTGATGGAAATTTGCAACCAGAGTAGTTTTAGAATACCAAGGATAGGGGCATGCCCAGGGCTTCATCTTTAACCATTGATGTCACAGTTTCAATTTTTCAAACAAGCTGAGTTGCCTTTGATCCGATATTCCCACTGACCAGACAAGATATGTTGATTGCTGCCAGAAGTCTTGGGGGTTCAGTCCTGGAGAAGCCTCCTGAGCTTACCAGAAGGAAATTGATCGAGTAGGGCATTGGGGAACAGAGATGAAGGAAGGGAGTGGGTGAGAGAAGAGGAGGAAGATAGGATTGGGAGGAGGAGGATACTCTTTGCATTTAATCAGCAAGAAGCTGGGATCCTGGGAAATGAATGTCTTCGACTTCCTTTCTGAACCAATTTGATTTTCTATGCTTTCTTTGCAGTGGTCAGATGAGCAATGCACATCTCAGGTCATGCAGGCAGGATTGCAGCAATCACAGACACATCGGCAGCTGAAGGAGTCTTTGTATGAGACAATCATAGGCTACTTTGACAAGGGAAAGGTAACCCATTGGAAGTCTCTACCCAGATTTTCCTCTTCTTCAGCCCTCCTAGGGATGACTTCCTGTCAGAGGGAAGGAGGGCTGGCTCTGTTTGAGAGAAGTGAGTTTTCAGAGAAATTATTGAACCTCAGATGGACCCTTTGCATGAGAAAAACTGCTAGGGCTGGAGTCTAGAGATCTGGGTTTGAACCCTGGCTCAATCAGTAGTTATAGGACTTACTAAATTTTTCTGACTTTTAGTTTTCTGATTTAGAAAATGGTATTAATAAGACTGGTATTACTAAGATACAATATGGTATAGGGGTTGGCATCTGGAACCAGGAAGACCTCACCTTTGACTTGATGGTTATTTGACTATAAGCAAGTTCATTAACTTTTCTGAGCCTTAGTTTATCCTCTGTAGCATGAGGAGAATAGTAGCTTGCTCTTATATATACCACTAAGGGGCAAGAAGGGGCAAAGTGGATAAAGCAACAGGCCTAGAGTCAGGAAAAGCTGAGTTCAAATTGAGCCTCAGGCACTGACTAATTGTGTGTTAAGTCACTTAGCCTTGTTTGCCTCAGTTTTCTCATCTGTAAAATGAACTGAAGCAGTATCTTGGACAAGAAAATGACCTCCAGATGGGGATATGAAGTGTCAGACATGACTGAAACAATTGAACAAAATAAAGTACTTTAAGGTTTACAACTCCCTTTATTCATGTAATTTCATTTTATCCTCACAACAACTCTGGGAGTGGAAGCTGTTAAAATTTTCATTTTATAAGTGAGGAAACTGAGTCAAACAAAGATTAAATAACTTGCTAAAATTCCATGGATATTTAGTATCTGGAGCCAGATTTATTTTTTAATAATAGCTTTTTATTTAAAAAAACATGGAAAGATAATTTTCAACATTAACTCTTGCAAAACCTTTGTTACAAATTATTCTCCCTCCTTTCCCAGCACCCCTCCCCTAGACAACAAGTAATACAATATATGTTAAACATGTACAATTCTTCTATATGTTTCCACATTTATCATGCTTCACAAGAAAAATAAGATCAAAAAGAAAAAAATGAGAAAGAAAAAAACCAAGCAAACAACAACAAAAAAGGTGAAAAATGTTGTCACCCACATTCAGTCCATATAATAATCTTTTTGGATGCAGATGGCTCTTTCCATCACAAATGTTTTGGAATTGGCCTGAATTACATCATCACTGAAAAGAAACATGTCTATCAGAGTTGATCATCACATAATCTTGTTGTTGATGTGTACAGTGTTCTTTTTGAAATCACTTTGCTGGGATGATTTCAGAGAGGCCTGGAGAGACTTACATGAACTGATGCTAAATGAAATGAGAAGAACCAGGACATTATTATACAAGGCAACAACAAGATTATACAATGATCAATTCTGATAGACCTGGCTCTCTTCAACAGTAAGATGATTCAAATCAGTTCCAATTGTTCAGTGATGAAGAAAGCCATATACACTGAGGGAGAGGCCTGTGGGAACTGAATGTGGTTCACAACCTAGGGATTTTCACTCTTTTTGTTGTTTGCTTGCATTTTATTTTGCTTCTCTTTTTTAAATGATTTGATTTGATTTTTCTCATGCAGCATGATAATTATATAAATGTGCATGCATATATTAGATTCAACATATATTTCTACTATGTTTAACAAATATTAAATTACTTGTCATCTAGGGGAGGGCATGAGGGAAGGGAGGAAAATTGGAACACAAGGTTTTACAAGGGCTAATGTTTTGAAAAATAAAAAGCTTTAATAAAAATAAAATAAAAAAGAAATCACTGCTGATTGTTTCTTACAGAACAATAATATTCCATAACATACATATGCCATAACTTATTCTGCCATTCTCCAACTGATAGGCATCCATTCAGTTTCTAGTTCCTTGCCACTACAAAAAGGGCTGCTACAAACATTTTTGCAGATGTGGATCCTTTTCCTTTTTTAATGATTTCTTTGAGATACAGACCCAGTAGAGACATTGATAGATCAAAGGGTATACACAGTCTCATAGTCTTTGGAACATAATAACATATGAAAATATTGAACATAAATCCAGAATGTTTGCATCAGTTCACAACTCCTCCAATAATGAATTAGTGTCCCAGTTTTTCCACATCCCCTCCAACATTTATCATTATCTTTTCCTGTCATCTTAGTTAATCTGAGAGGTGTATAGTGGTACTTCAGAGTCGTTTTAATTTCTCTAATCAGTAGTGATTTAGTGCATTTTTTCATATGACTAGAATTGGCTTTAATTTCTTCTTCTCAAAATTGTCTCTTCAAATTCATCGATCATGAAGCCAGATTTAAATGCAGTTCTTCCTGAAGGCAAATCTATTCCTCTTTCCACTGTACCTTTTCCTTGTCTCATCTTACCTCCCAGGATTTTTGCAAAAAGCAAATGAAATGCTACATCTAAAACACTTTGAAAATCTTTAAATGCTGCAAAAAGAAAAGTTAGCTATTCTTCCCTATGTTATAAGGTTGTATAAAGGAAAGTGCTTGGCAAACTTTATAGCTGTATTTATTTTCATATTTATTTTATTGTTATCTAGGGAGATGGTTGCCCAGAAACTACACAGGGATTTCTCAAGCACTTGTCCTATGTCTAGCTTTGCTGCTAAACAGCGAGCTCCAGATTTCAGTCTTAGGTAATCCTTCAGGAGGAGCCCAGTCAAATTCCACCTAGATTTCAAGATCCAGTTTTAGTCTCACCTTCCCCAGGAAGCTTTCTCGGTCTCTCTGAGCCCCCCAAGATTTTCCTCTCTGAGCCCCTTTAGCTCTTGGTGCAGCACTTAATGACAGTCTGCTTCATATCATATTCATTTGTTGCATTGCTGATCTTGTCTCCCAGACAAGATGCTGAGCATTTTGAGGGAAAAGACCCTGTCTTCTTCTTCTGCACAGACCCAAGCACACAGTAGAGATCTAAATAAACTCTTCCTTAATGGTTAGATGAGGAGTTTTTGCTGAGGAGGTCTCCCAAAGGCCAAAGCAGAGTCTTCCCTGGGTCCGGAGTGGGCAGTCTCTGTTGTAATATTTCCTCCTCATTCTTCACTCCAATGCGCTTTCCATATGACCTTGGACAACTCCTTACTTTCACAAGACTCAAACTTCCCTTTCTGTAAAGAGAGATGGTTGGTCTATACAAAACACCCTTCTCCTCTGTCTTCCCTTCCCTTGTTCAGGGTCAGGGATAAGAACGATGGTTCATCTTTTTCTTTCTCTGGACCCTTGGGATTTGGGCTTGGTTCATGTTCTGGCTAAACAGAAAATTGGTGCCTGGCCTCATATGCTGACTTGTTTCCTTCTCATCCATAAAGTATTTTTATGGTGGGCACTAAGCTGTCCATAGGTTTACAGCTGGGGCTCCTTTGCTCGGCACATGGCTTTATTTATTTTTTCACACTAGTGCAGAGAGAGCACTTTTGCTTCAAAATGCTCACTACAGTTTGCCAGCCTCTGTCCACCTCACCCTCATGCTGCAAGAGCCCCATTTCGGTGTATTTCTATTTTGGAATTGGATGTGGACCTTACTTGGTTTCCTGTAAAGGAGGAAGAGTCTATATATGTCCTATGCTGGATCCTGAGACTTTTCGCCGGCACCTGGTTTCTGGATTTAAAGCTGGGCAACTTTCAAAGATCAAAATCCCTATCTTTGTGGGTCAATGGTCATAGAAGGAAGGAGTTGAGACATTATCCCTCTTTGGGTCACAGTCACTTTATCAGATTCCTTAAATTAGAATATTATTGGTTTACATCCATTCACTCCACACATAACCTCATTGGACATAAGCAATATAATACAGTAAAAAGGTAGTTAGGCTTGAAATCAGAAGAACTCGAACCCCCACTTCCAGGCCTGTATAACTGTATATATAGCTGTATAATCTTGCAAACAAATAATTTAACCTCTATGTCTCTCAGTTCAGTCATGTATAAAATGGGAATTATAGTATTTTATGATATGAATATTATAATACCACATATTATAATATTTATATGAAAGGCTTAGTGTGAGATCAAATATTTTAAAAACAAATAAAATTCAAATGTTGTTTAATAATGTTATAATTAATATCACTTGCTAATATTAGTGAGGTATTGTTATTCAGTTGTTTTCAGTTGTATCCCACTCTTCATGATTTGTGTTAGGTTTCGTTGGCAAAGATATTGGAGTGGTGTGCCACTCCTTCTCCAGCTCATTTTACAGATGAAGGAACTGAGGCAAATATGGTTAAGTGGCTTGCCCAAGATCACATAATTAACAAATGTTTAAGGCTAGATTTGAACTCAGGAATATGGGTCTTTCTGACTCCAAGCCTGGCACTCTCTCCACTATGCTACCCAGCTTCTACCTAAAATATGAGATACATTGGACATAATGAAAGCTGGTTTCAGAGATAAGAAGACCTGGATTCAAGTCTCACCTCTGACATATGTTTGTTGCCTGTGTGATCCTGGAGAAGTTCTTACTTATAAGTGCTCCAAGCAATTAAGACTCTTATTTGCAGAGTAGGTACTAATCTGCATTGATTAAAGGTTATATGATTAAAGTGGTAGGTTCAGTCCAAAATAAAATAAATAAGCTGTCATGGTAGGGAGTCTCTTCTATGAGCCATCTGACATTAACCTTCTTTTATTAGAAAGTCTAAATCAGAGGAAATCTAATGAGTTGAGTGCCAGTGACAGCAGCAGAGATATTAATAAGGAGAGTGCTGAGCACACCAATAAGGCTGAAGGCCTTAGCCCTGGTCAGGGCTTAGCTAACTCTCTAGGTCCACTTAACTTTTGATTCTGTGTCTGTGTTGTAGATGTGGGAAGAAGCAATATCCCTGTGCAAGGAGTTGGCAGAGCAATATGAAATGCATGTGTTTGATTATGAACTTCTGAGCCAGAATCTGGTAAGATTTGAATGCATGTCAAAAGCTGCTGAAACACCTCATTTGGAAGGCTTGGCCAGTATCCTGGCTGAAGAGTAATATTGATCTGTCCTTTGATCCACTAAAGAATAAGGGCTTGACAAAAATTTTAGTGAACATTCAGATCTGTTTTTTTTTCCTTAAGGGAAAGAGAAGAAAATAAAATGGAAGAAATATGAATAATGATTGACCTTAATTTTCTTCCTCCAAAGAGCCATTTTGAAAAAAAAACTATTCTGAATAAACCCACCAGAAATTGTTCTTCTAATGGAATATTAAGTATAGTACTTACATTATGAGTTTCCATGTACCAAAAGAGCTGTATTTCCATGTGCCAAACAGACTCCATATTATATTTAATCACAAAGCCAATGAAATGGAAAGGAAAAAATGTATTTTTGATTTAAATCATTGTAGGACCCTTCCTCTGGCTCTCCTTATAACTTTCTTCCATTCATGATAAACAAAGGACAGCTTTGGTACTGCTTTTTGTATTGCTTATTGATTTGTACTGCTTAGTGTATTTCTCTCCAGTGTTTGTATTGCTTTTCCTGTCAATAGTCAGGCATTTAGTTGGGCCTTGCTCATTCTGTGGAGGTGCCAGAGTATAGGATTAAGACACCAGAATAGGAGTCAGAGGGACCCAGATTTGAACCCCGGCTCATTTACCTATGAAACCTTGGGTTCCTGACTCACTTTGTGGGGCTCAGGTGTCCTCTTCTATCTGAAGAAGGGATTGGGTTAGAAAACTTCTGAGTCACCTCCTCTTTGGGTCTCATCTCTAAAATGAAGCATTGGTGTAAGTGATCTTGGTCCTTTCCAGTTCTAAATACAGTTCATCTATGAATCTGTAACTTTCCATTTGTTCAGTATTCCCCTCCCCAACTGGTTCTGCTCAACCTTTTGAAACTAGAGAGCCTCCAGTGTTCCATTCTACTTTATTTAGAAAGTTAATTCTGTTTCTCGAAAGTAATTAATGTCACAGTTTTGAAAAAAATAAGGAAAAGGACCAGTAGTTCCCTTTCCTGTGGTTTATTATTCCAGAATAATTTTGGTTTTATAGGGTATGTAATTTAAGCAGAAACACAGGCAGCAGACATATAAATGCTCTTGGCATACACATGCTTATTAATATGCATGCATACTCACCCACAAGCCTATAACACGCTATTCTGTCCACTAATACACATTTATACAGATGGAAGCACACATACTTGGAATCTTGTTGGCTTCTTTTAAATGACTTGTCCCTAAGATCCCAATCATTTTCAAGTTCGTGTATTATTGCCACACATCTGTCTATTTATTGCTAATCTGTGTTTTTCCTTCCTTCAGATTCAACAAGCAAAATTCTATGAAAACATCATGAAAATCCTCCGGCCCAAACCAGATTACTTTGCTGTTGGATATTATGGCCAGGGCTTCCCTTCCTTCCTGAGAGTGAGTGAGCAAGCTTGGATTCTGGGGTCTATATTATAGGGCAACGTAGAAAACTGAGCTCTGGGTCCAGAACATTAAACTGAATATAAATCAGAAAAGTTCCCCCAAAAATCATCATCGCCAATGGCCACCAACTGAACCTATATGTTGTTACCTGTAACCGTGGAGGTCATCAGGTGGCAACCAAAAAAATAGAAGCATAGAATATTAGAGGGAGAAGGGAGAAGTAGGGCCCCTCCCCTCAAGTAACTTCCAATCTAATGGAATAGCTAGGGAATGGTTATAAAGCAACACAGAATCTAGCTTGTGGAAATGCAAATGAGAAAGTATAAATACAGAGGTGATTGGGAAATAAAGGGATTTACCAGGAAACTTCTTAGAAAAAATGAGTTGAGCCAAGTCTTGGGGAAAATACAAATGAGATTATAACCGAGATATGAGTGTTTTAGAATAAGGAATAAGATGAGTAAAAAAAAAACAAAGAGAGACTATAATAAAGAGAATAGTTTGTGAATAGCAGAGAGGATGCCTTGATGGAAAGCAAATGAAGTAGGTTGTAAGGTGGGTTTCATGTGCAACTGATGAGGGTTTAGAGCCAGGTTTAGTTTGGATGTGATAGGGAGTAAGTTCCTCAGTGGGAACATGACATAGTGAAGACAGGATTTATGGAAGATCATTTTGGTGAGCAAGGCATAGAAAATCAGGAGATCTCAGAGGAGCAGAGATCCAATCTCATTTTAGAAGTGCCTGCAATTTCTTGAAGGAAAAGTCATCATGGTAATCTTAGGCATTGTTATGTCATTTCTCCACAGAACAAAGTATTCATCTACCGTGGCAAGGAATATGAGCGGAGGGAGGATTTCCAAATCCAATTGATGAGCCAGTTCCCCAATGCAGAGAAAATGAACACGACGTCTGCCCCAGGGGATGATGTAAAGAATTCTCCTGGCCAATGTATCCTTTCATGGGAGGGTAGATGAACTGGCAGGACTAGTTATTCATTCATTCATCCATCTATTCATTCATTCATGTAGCAGGCAATTATGCCCACTACATGCAAGGGACCATGTTAGTTCTAGGAATAAAAAGGCAAAAAATCCTAGACTTTACCTATAAGGAGCTTACACAGCATAGACTATATAATTCATTCAACTAACATTTAAGTAGCTATATAACATTAATTGTGTGGCAACATATATGTCAGAAAGACCAGATTTGAATACTCCTTCGGATGCTTGCTAGCTATATGAAGCTGAGAATGTCATCTAAGTCTCTGTATGATGAAGTTATTAATAGATTAACTGAGATAAGATTTGGAAATGCTTTGCAAACTTAAAAGTGCTATGTAAATGTAAGCTAATATTATTGTATATTTAGTAACCACTATGTTCAAGACACTAGACTAAGAGCCTGGGATACAAAGAAAAAAAAATGAAACAGTTCTTGCTTTCAAGGATCTTTTATTCTTTGGAGATAAAACATATTTACAAGTAAGTAAACACAAAGTGAAAAAAAGTAGCACAATGTAATTACAAGAGGGAGAAAGAAAAGATTTCAAGTATTTCATAGGAAATGGCACTGAAAGCTAGGGCAGAACACTGGGCCTGGAGTTAGGAACACTTGAATTCAAATTTGAACTCAGACACTAACTAGCTGCATGATCTCTATTACTTTAACCTCTATTATCATTTAACTTCTATTTGCCTTGGGGACAGCTAGGTAGCTCAGGGAGTTTGGACTCAGAAAGTTTTGTTATGGAGTAGTCTCAGTTGTGTTCTGCTCTCTATGATTTTTATTTGGCATTTTCTTGACAGAGTACTGAAATAGTTTGCCATTTCCTTTTCTGGCTCATTTTACAGTTGAAGAAATTGAGGCAAATGGAGTTAGGTGATTTCTCTGGATTCTCCTGACTCCAGGGCTAGTGCTCCCCTATCCAGGAACACTTGTATTCATATTTGGCCTTATTGGCTGTGTGACGCTGGGCAAGTCATTTAACCCTATTTACCTTGATTTCTTCATCTATAAAATGGGTTGGCAGAGGAAATGGACAACCACTTCAGTATCTTTGCCAAGAAAACCCCAACAGCAATCAAGTAGAGTTGAACAAACAATAACAAAGGGATCAATAATGACTGAGGGAATACTGAGTTGTGCTTCCATAGTACTTTGCAGTTTACAAAACATTTTATACTTTACAAAACCCTTTCTACACATCACATATTTTTTGATCCTTACTGACAACTCTCTGTGGTAGATGGGACTGGTATCACTATCCCTTTTTACAGATGTGGAAACTGAGGGGAAGCAGTAAGAACAAAGTCATACAGCTGGTTTCACGTGCTCAATCTTGGCAGAAGCAGCCTTAGAACTTAGATCTTCTGGTTTTTACCTCGTTCAGTGTTTTATCCACCACATCAAACTACCCCTTTTATTTAGGCAATAGATCTCAGTCTGCCTACTGCAGTTATCACCCATAAATCATGAACCAAGCAGCAGACCATTTTAGAATAAGGAATTGCCATCAGCATCCTTATAAGGAAGCTCAGTATAGACAGAACTTAAGTCCAAAGGCACCTTGAAGTCCAGGTTGCATGTGGTCATCAGCCAGTGGAGTGAAATGGGGAGAAGAGGAAAGGGGCATGGGTGGGGGGATTGGGTCAGAGGATTATAAAGTTTTCAGTTGTGGTGATGACAGGTACAACATAAATGCAAAGGTAAAACAGTCCCAGTCAGGCAGGGACACAGTAGAAGAATAGCATTTACCTTGGCAGTCTTGAAACATCTCCCCCATAAGCACAAATTAGGTTAAGTCCTTAAAACATGAATGGCAAATTGCATGGCTGGCCTGCCAAGTCTCCTGAACCTAATTCCAAATATTTTCTCCCTCAGAGTGATAAATATTCATCTGTAACCTTTTCATTATGTTTCTTTGCCCTTCATTCTTGCACTACCCTGGAATGTCTGATTCTTTAGAGGGAAAATGCCACTGGTCTGAAGGGGACAGCTACAAATGAAAATCTGATATTTCCAATGTAATCCAAAGTAAGGCCCTTATATTTGGAGAGGCCATCGTGCTGTACTGACCAGCCATTTAACCTTTTAACTATTGTGTTTTCTAATGAGAGGATTTTAAAACAGCTTGTCCAAATGTCTGTTCTTTTTCTTATATTCTTCCTTTAAAAAGAAGGGCCAAGAGATAAGGGGTGGGAGTGAGTCAGATACTTGAAAGGAAGAGATCTTTTCTGTTGATAATACATCTTTTCCCAGCCCTTCCAGTTCCAGCCTCCAGAGCTATATTTCTTTGCATAGATGCATCAGCTGTTCTGAAATTACAGCCACTCATTCATTCCTAAGGAGCTGTCTATGGAAGAAGTTATGCTAATTGCCCCTGGTAGAGAGGGAGAAAGGAACAATCTTATTGGCCTGGGTCAAGTTGCTAAGAACAAGAATCATGATTTTTAACCCCAAACATTGGTTAAAACTTCTAATATTTAAAATTCCTTCTGTTCTGATCAGAAACAATTCATTGCATAAGGTCCTGTTAGAGCCAGAAGGGAGGTTAGAGGTCAACTAGGACAACCTCTTCATTTTAGACACAGAATTAAAAATGAGGCCCACAGCTCAGTAAATTCTAATAACTCTGTGTCCTCTAGGATCAAATGCACACTCTTTTACTTGATGTTTAAAGCCTTTTGTCACCTGGTTCCTACCCACCTTTCTATGTTTATCATACACAACTCTCTATGATCCAGGCAACCTGCCTTTCTATCAGTTTTTCCATGTACCACTCTTTCTCCCAGCCTTAATACAGGCTAACCCCCTATTAATGGAATTCCCTCCCTCCTCACCTCTACCTCTTGGGAATCTGAAATTCCCTCCAAACTCAGCTCAGTTGGCACTTTCTACACCTTCCCTACTTCTGGCTGCTAGCCTTTCCCCTTCCCTACACTCTGTTATGAATGAATTCACCCATAAGGGATTATGAGGAAGAAGGTTGGGGGCTAAACAAGGAAATCAGGAGGATGGACATAGGAAAGAAGCAAGAGGCTCTGACTTAATGGGGTCTCCTATTCTCTTGCTTGGTATGTCTTGTGTTTAAATAATTAAGTGTTTTTTGCTCAAATAATTTATTAAATAAACCAATTAAATTATAACTGATGATAATTAGTTAATTGATTGAATCTCCCTCTGGCCAACTCAGGGCTAGGAAGAAGTTCTTTCTTGGTAGTGGGCAGAGCTAAGTCTTCTGGTGTTTAGCCAGCTGATACCTGACAGATAACCTTAATGGGGACCTGAGTCACTGCTGCTGGGCTTTCAGAACTCGGTGGACAGACGCTGGCCTGTCCAGAGCTCAGCCAGTGAGGAGGTGGAAGCGAATTGGATCTTGTTGCTTCAGAAGCACTTTGTGAGGATGGTTGGCCTGGGGACAGAACCTCACTGCTCCACAACCAGGTGTGGGTCTCAGCAATGGCTGCTGAACTTATAAGCCCTTAACTCAGCGCCATTCAGATATTCAGTGCTTCACAGTCCAGCCTGTCTTGGATGAACATCCTAGGTTCAAGAACAAGCCTGTTCCTGACCAGATTATAAAGTAAGCCTCTCTTTCTGTGCTGTGACAGGGAAGCAGGAGCTTCCCTTCCTGTTCTTTGGGCTAGTGATGAAGGAAGCAGCAGCCTTTGCCTCCAGTCTCTTCACCCCTACCCCCAACACCCTCAGAAATGGCTCTCCCTAAAGAGACCTTGCTTCTCCATAGGGGAGTTCTCCCAGAGTAGCCTCAGCTGCTTTCCCTGAAATGGGCCACTGCTGCGACCAAGGGAGGACAGCACTTCGGGCACCCAGTGCAGTATAGACATCCTCAATAAACAGATTGAATTAATAGGCTGGAACTCGGAGATATGTCAGGCTGAGCTGGAAGGGATACCAGAAGCCCCACTGCAGCACCATTCTGGCCAGGTGCTCCACGTGGAGGAGGGAGAGAAAGGTAGCTGCTGCTGCTGCCATTGTGACCTCAGTATGGGACTCTGCTGGCATAAAGAGAATGGAAATAGAGACAGACATTGGCTAACAGGATCCTTTGGATGTCAATGTGAAATTCAGATCCGCTTCCCAGGCTTCTGACTACTACTCAGCCTGTGCCGCTGATGCAAGTTCCATTCAGCAAAGCAGTCACTGCAGTGTGCTCTGGGCTGTTCTTCCGGGGGTCTTTCTAACAGTGCAGCAGTTGTTGACTATGCAAAAGGACTGCTTTCATTGGGAGCTCCTAGGGGCAGGGAGGAGGGGAGGAGAGATGCCCATCAGTTCTCTTCCGGAGAGCAGGCCGCCCCATTTCAGCATCGTAGCTGCAGCATCAGATGATCAGATGTCAGTGTGGACTGCAGGGAAGTTGTAGGACAAGGTGAGCTTGACCCAGCTCATTAATGAGTCTGGAGAGTTCAGCCAACACGTGGCCCTGCTATTGGCTCCTAAGGAGGTGATACAATCATTTGGCCCACAGGAGGGGTGAGGAATTTAACAAAAACACACATGCACTTGAGATTGCTGAATTATATTCCAAGACCGTCAAAAAGAAATATTGGTAGCAAAGGGGCCAGAATATAGGGACTGACTTTATTCTCAAGCATATATGGGTCCTAAAGTTTTCTCTGTGAAAAGGGGATTTCCTCTGAATAATCAGTTCAGGAAATTAGTTCTGTTCTCCTTTTGTCCCATTCCCAGGAACTAGAGGCACTGACAACAGATGTCTTTTATTTTTCAGCTTTTATAAATCAAACTATGTGCAGCGATTCCATTACTCTAGGCCAGTGCGGAAGGGAACAGTTGACCCTGAAAATGAATTTGCTGTGAGTATCTTTCACCAGAGCTCAAAATTATAACCAGGATGGGGGGCATTAATGTTTTATCCCAGGGCACCAAAATTTAAAGGCTCTAACAGCCTTCAAACTCTTCTGCAACATAGAATCCATTGACTTTAGTGCCTACTTAGCAAGAATAAATACCTAAAATAAAAGTTCATTGCCTCACCATCCTAAAGTCCTGCCTAAAGTGGCCCTTGCCCTGGCCCACCCCAATTATGTTCCCTAGCTGAGTCAGCTTCCTTGTCTCCCAGAGGTCTGGCTTCTCCACTGGTGTGGATCATTTTTCACAATCCACCTCCAAGCATCTAGAATCTACTCTTTCTGTCCTTTAAAAAAAGTGAATTGATGTCTAACCCCAGATACCCTAATTACTAATCACGGCTTTATCAGAGTGGCTGTCTGAAGTTTTTTGTTTTGTTTTGTTTTGTAATTCCCTCTGACCCCCTCTGCTGTCAAAGGAGCAAATAACCACCAATTTAGGATGGAATTTTGTCTGATCTAAAGCTTGAAGAAACAAAAGATCAGTAAAAGCAATTTCACTTCCTTGATCTCCTCAATTAGGTTTTCCCTCATTTCTGTACAATTCCAGGTCTATTCAAAAACAATTCATTTTTTGAGGGTTACAAGAGGTCCACCTATGACTGACAAGCAAAACATTCAGACAACTCTGTTAAACTAAAAACCCTTTGGCAGGGAGCACTTTGGGGTTGTTGATTAAATCAGACCAACCAAAAAAATGTCAACAAAAAAGCCATGAGGACTTTGCAGCTGATACAGGTCCTCTGAACATTCTTCTATGTGTGTATTTCCCTTGAGGGAATAATTATCTTCTTGTACCCAGCTTTGGGAATTGGAAAAATGATTCTAAAGTCCTCAGCAGCTATTTCCCCAATACCTGGGAGAGTTTAGGCTTAATGTTGGCAAAACACCTTTGGGAAGAAGTTAGTATTTCCATAACTGCAAAGCTTCTTTTAATCTCAGAAGTAAAAGTTAGCTTCATGTCTGTTGAACTATTCGTAGCCCTGTGGGTATTACATGATTTAATCCCATGTTTCTTTTCTGCCCTTATTTGCTCACTGCTGATTAGTCGATGTGGATTGAGAGAACATCCTTTGTGACAGCATACAAGCTCCCAGGGATCCTTCGATGGTTTGAGGTGATTGCCATGTCCCAAGTAAGTCCATGAACAAAGAATGGAGTTTGTAAAAACCATACAACAACCAGCTTTGGGGATTGTTCTGGCTTTAAAGGCATAGCTGAATAGCTGGCTTAGGGCCACTACCAGAATCAGGGGATGTCAGTCAATCTGTTAACAAGGATATATTAAGTACTTACAATCTGGTCTGAGGGTCTTCCCCTCCCTGACTTCTTTTGTGAAGGTGTAGTATATCATCTTTTATTTCAGTTCTTACTTAGCTTTTAACTGCTGAATAGAGGTTGCCTTAGACAAACTGAGATTTGGAAGACCTTACTTTAAAAAATCCAGGGTCTCCTATTGCATCTGGGGCCATTGCGAGTTGTTTTGACCTACACCTTGCCACTGAACTCCAAAGATTCTGGAGGAAAGAATGAGGCTGATGACTTTGCACAGCTTTGCCTCACTTAAATCCGATTCACTTGCAAGTCAAGACAATCGCCTCTCTGACATCATTGGTCCTCTTCAAGAACAAAGGATGAACAAACAACAATGGGGCATCTAGATGGTGAATAGAGCCCTGGGCTTGAAAAACTTATCTTCTTGAGTTCAAATCTGGTCTCAAATACTTACTCTGTGACCCTAGATAAATTAACTCTGTCTGTCTCATCTGTAAAATGAGCTGGAGAAGGAAATGGAAAACCACTCCAGTATCTTTGCCCAGAAAACCTTAGAATCCACATAACTAAACAATAATTGCAACAACATGTGCTAAATGCTGAGGATTCAGGCAAAAGTAAAAACATAGTCTTTGTCTTCAAGCAGCACACTTTTTAATAGGAACATGTAAATAATAAAGTACATAAAAGATATATAAATTATCATTGAAAGTTAATTCATTTAGGCAGTTGGTGACATGGTAGATAAAGCACTGAACCTGGAGTTATGACTTAAGTTAAAATCCAACTTCAAATATTTATTATCTTTGTGACTCTGGGTAAGTCTAAGTCTCAGTCTCTGTCTCAGTTTCTTCATCTACCTTCCCCTCCCTCTAAAAAAAAGGAGATGATTGTGGCACCTATGTTTCAGGTTGTTGTAAGAATAAAATAAAATGAAATAATGTTGCTAATTTAATAATGTTGTGTATACATAATGTAATAAATGATTATAGTAAACTGTCATTTGATAAACCCAAAGATTCTAGTTTCTGGGATAAGAACACACTATTTGACAAAAATTGCTGAGAAAACTGGAGAATAATATAGCAGAAACTAGGCATAGACCAGCATCTCACACCATATATGAAGAGCAGATGAAACTGGGTACATGATTTATATATAAAAAGTGATACTATAAGCAAATTAGAAGAGTAAGGGATAGTTTATCTATCATATCTATGGATAAATTAAGAATTTGTGATCAAACAAGGGATAGCAAACATTATTAAATGAAAAATGGATAATTTCAATTACATTAAAAAGATTTTGAACAAACAATACCAGTGCAACCAAGATTAAAAGGAAGGCAGAAAGCTGGTAAACAATTTTACAGCCAATGTTTCTGATAAAGGCCTCATTTCTTTTTTTTTAATAATACTTTATTTTCCTAAATACATACAAAGATAGTTTTCAACATTCACTTTTGCAAAACTTTGTCTTCCTCTCCTCTCCCCACTCCTCCAGACAGCAAGCAATCTGATATAGGTTAAGCATATACAATTCTTTTAAACATATTTCCATATTCCTCATGCTATTAGATGAAAAGGGAAAAAATGAGGAAAAAGAAACAGATAATGAACAACAAAAACAAGTTGAAAATATGCTTTGATCCGCATTCAATCTCCATAGTTCTTTCAGTGGATGCAGATGGCACTTTCTATCACAAATTTATTAGAATCAAAAGACCTCATTTATAAAATATATGGAGAACTAATTCAAATTTTTAAGACTACAAGTTATTCCCCAGTTGATAAATGGTTAAAGGATATGAACAGAAAATTTTTAGATGAAGAAATTAAAACCATCTATAATCATATGAAAAAATGTTTTAAATTATTATTGATTTGAGAAATGCAAAGTAAAATAACTCTGAATTACCACCTCATACCTATCAGATTGACTAATATGACAGAAAAGGAAAATGATAAGTGTTGGAGATGATGTGAGAAAATTGGGACACAGATGGATTGCTGGTGAAGTTGTGTACTGACATAACCATTCTGGAGAACAGTTATTTGAAACTTTGCCTAAACAGCTATAAAACTGTGTCTACCCCTTGATCCAGCAATATTACTCCTGGGCCTGTATTCCAAAGAGATCAGAAAGAGGGGAAAGGACCCACATGTATAAAATATTTCTAGTAGGTTTTTTTTTTTTTTGTAATGGCAAAGAAATGGAAATTGAGGGTGTGCCCATCAATTGAGGAATGGCTAAACAAGTTGTGGTATATTAATGTAATGGAATAGTATTATTCTATAAGAAATTATGAGGCAGCAGATTTCAGAAAAGCCTTGGAAATCTTGCATGAATTGATGCTGAATGAAGTGAGCAGAACCAAGAAAACCCTGCACACAGTAACAGCAACATTGTGCAATGATCGACTATGAGAGACTTAGCACTACAAGGTAATCCCAAAAGACTAATGATAAAAATTCCTATCAACATCCAGAGAAAGAACTATTGAGTCTAAAGCAGATGAAAGCATACTATTTTCACTTCCTTTGTTTGTTTTTTCTTGTGATTTTTCTCTTTTGTTCTGCTTCTTTCACAACATGTCTAATATGAAAATATGTTTAACATGATTGTATATATATAGCCTATATCAGATTGCTTGCTATCTTGGGAAGGAAGAATGGGAAGGAAGGAGGGAGAAAAATTAGGAATTCAAAATCTTATGAAAATCAATTTTGAGCATTATCTTTATAAGTAATTGGAAAAATAAAATACTATTAAGTGAGGGAAAAAAAGAAAAAAAGTTACACATAATAATGAAATACTTGGGAAAATGATATTTGTATAGTGCTTTGCAAACCTTAAAGTGTGGTAGAAATACTACCTATTATTATTATCCCAGAAGGAAGGAACTAACAATGGAACTAGAGTAGGGAAAGAAGACCTAGAAAGACTTCTTGAAGAAGGTGAGATCTGAATTGAGTCTTAAAGGAAGCCATGAAGGTTAAAAGACAGAGATGGGAAGAGAGAATATTTCAGCCAATGCAAAAGCATAGAGATGTAGAATATGTGTGAGCAACAGCAAGAAGGCCAGTATTACTAAACTGAAGAGCATAGAGAGATAAATAGATATAAGATGCTAAGTGCTAAGTTGTGAATGGCTTTAAATGTCAAAGAAAGGATTATATATTTTATGTTAGAGGCAATAGCGAGTCATTGAAGTTTATGTAATATAAGGGTGACATATTGAAACTTTCATTTTAGGAAATTTATTTTGGAAACTGAGTGGAGAAGGGACAGAAGTGGGGAGGTACTTGAGGTAGGGAAACCAACCAGAAGGCTACTGCAGCAATCCAGTTGTGAGGTAATGAAGACCTGTACCAAAGTGTCTGATATATGGGTAGAGTGAAGGACACACATAGGAAAAATGCTGTAAAGGTAAAAGACTTGGTAACAAATTAGACACATGGAGTGAAGATGAGTGAATAGTCCAGGTTGGCACTCAGGTTGTGAGCCTGGATGACTGAGAAGATAGTGGTACCCTTGACAGTAATAAGAAAACTGAGAAGAGGGGAGTGTTTTGGAGGAAAGAGAATGAGTTCTGTTTGGTATGTGTTGAGTTTGAGATGCTTATAGGACATCCAGTTTGATATGTCTGATATGTGGCTAATGGTGCAAGATTGAAGCTCAAAAGTGATTTAATCATTGGATAGATCTGAGAATCATCTGCATAGAAATGATCCTGAGATGTTGGTGTTGGAAAGAGCATGGAGATGATCTAGCCCAACTTCTTCATTTTTACATGCAAGAAAATTGAGGCCCCAAAAAGAAGAAATGATTTCTCAAACATCACATAGCTCATTAGTTCGGATCTGGAATTGTATTTCATGTTTCATGATATAGAGAATGATTCTTAGGTTGTCTGATATCTCTCAGGATACTCATCTCTGTTTGGTTATTGATTCCCTTATGATTTTGTTCCCAACAAGAATAGTCATAAAAGATTCTGGGCAATTGGGGTATATCCCAGAATTATCTGTACTTTGGATTTAATGTGGCAGGAATTTTCCTTTAATAGAGCAATTTTCCTTAAATAGAGCAATCAAATTTATGCCTTTTGTGAATGACCTCCCTAAAAGATATTGTGTAAAACACCCAAAATGGTGTCAGGCAGAAAGGGTTAAAGGAAGTGTGTGTGTGTGTGTGTGTGTGTGTGTGTGTGTGTGTGTGTGTGTGTG
>JAJPUD010002224.1:250014-260782 GCA_023553655.1 Myrmecobius fasciatus
GTGTGTGTGTGTGTGTGTGTGTGTGTGTGTGTGTGTGTGTGTGTGTGAAAGTAAGTTTTCTGGTCCCTGAACTTGGCTAGAACAACAACAGCAACAAATAGAAGAGATGGTATTTCATTGTACCTCCTCTCCTTCATTCCTCTGTAACATTCTCACTCTTCTTCTCCTTCTCACTTTCCTATTCCCCACTCCCTCCTTCTCTCCTCCCTCCCCCTCACACACACACACACACACACACACACACACACACACACACAAAAGTACTTGTGAGCAAAAATATTTCAGGTGACTGACCTCATGTGTGTTTATTCAACACCTAAAGTAATAGTTTGGGAAGTAGATATTTTACAAAGCACAGATGGAAGTTCAGCTTTCTAAGATCAGTGATATTATTTGCATCTTACAATTTCTTTAGTCTACCCAGTATCCACCTTTCTTGCTTCCTGCATATATTTTTCTGTGCTTATATATCTATATTTACATCTTGAAACTCATATCCTGAAAATATTTTATTTTCTCTATACATAAAGATTATGCAGGGAACATATAAGAGATCCTATGACAAGGGGATTTGAAACAGTTCCCTTATATGTATACTACACTCATAGCATTTGTGTTTGTGTGTGTGTGTGTGTGTGTGTGTGTGTGTGTGTGTGAAAGAGAGAGAGAGACAGACAGACAGACAGAGACAGAGAGACAGAGAGAGACAGAGAGAGAGAGAAAGGGGGAAGAGAAAGGGAGGGAGAGAGAGGGAGATGGAGAAATAGAGGAAAAAGGAGAGAGAGAGAGGAGGAAGGAGAAAGAGAAGGAGGAAGAGAGGAAGAGAGGATAGAGAACTAGGATAGATATATAGACTGCATCTGGAAAGAAATAGAAATCAAGATATCTGGGTTGTAGACTAAATTATGCCTCTAACAGCTTATGTAACTTGGAAAAGTAATTCTCCCTTCCCCAGGCATCAGTTTCTCCATCTGTCAAATAATTAGACTGAACTAAGTGGTCTCTAAGATCCCTTCCTCTTCTAACATTGTGTGTTACTTTTTGCCACTCCACATGTGGTCAGGGGCACTAGGTCTCCCCTTCCTTGAAGCTTCCTAGATTTCACAATTGAAGAAACCCTTCTTCTCTTAGACTTCCATCTCTGGCTTTAGAGATAGCAGCTTTGAACCAGGATTGAGGAAGAAAAAATAACATAAGATGGTCTTTGTGGAGAATTCCTAGCAAGATAAATATTGGCTTATGCATATCCTCTGAGTCTTTTAATGAACATTCAAGAGACTCTAGCTAAATTGTGGAATCCTGGATATCATTATCTAATAATTTGCTAAGTATCTCCCCAACACCTGCATCCTAGTTCATCTAAGCATCCTTTATCATCCATGTAGAGAAGGGCATAGGTCAGAGATGTTGCTTTTATGAACTCAGGCACATACATTTGCACATATTTTCTTGTTCCTCTTATCCTTTATTATACTGCACATCATCATGAAAATAATTTCCTGATTTCCCAGCTATCTCTTGATCTGTCTTATCACCATCCTTCTCCTGGAGCCTTGCTTGTACTCTTCATATGTTGTTGTTGTTTATTCTTTGTACTCAGAGAGGACCATAGCATCAGGAAGGTGATGCCATGATGTGCAAGTAAATTACATTTAAGTGAGGAAAGGCTCTGCAAAGTCACCAGCTTCACTTTCTCCATCTGGGTCCAGTGGCAAGATAAAGATCAGGATGACTGGAGATGGTTCTGGATGCAGTGGGAGACCTTGGCCTTTTTAAGCTAGCTTGACTGAGGCAATACCATTCAGTGATTGAGGTTAGGTAAGAAATGAGCCAGGTATATGAATATGATGATTGGTTAATGAGATATATGAAAGAAGAAGAAGAAGGGAAGAAGGAAGAGAAAAAAGCATTTATATAACGCCAGTAGGTGTTATGTGCCAGGCATTGGGCTTAGTGCTTTACAAATATCATCTCATTTGATCTTCACAACAACCCTGAGAAGTAGGTGCTATTATTATCATGTTATTGCCTGCATGGTGAAGAAAGGATTATTTGAGAGGAATGGACAGGGGGATTATGAACTCAGGAAAGCCAAAGGTATTAATCATGGTCTGCTGTCTGTGAGGTCTCAGATCCCCTTCCATCTAGATATCCTTTACAAAAAGGCCAGGAAATCCTCAGGAAGGGTCATCAGAAGAATTGCCTCCAAAAGATTGATTCTCTTGAAGAGAATTTCCAGATGTATTCCTGGCCCAGATTGAATGCTCTGCTGAAGTCTTTCATTCCTAAATAGTTGCTTTTCTGTTCTGTGTGTTAACATTTATTTTATCTGATGCTTATTCCAGGTATAGTTTCTGATAGGGCAGCAGTTTTTGGAAAAAAAAAAGATGCTCTGTTAGCGCTGAATTGCAGATTCTCTCCCTGTGTGATGTCTAACTATATCAAGGAGTTTTATACAATAGAAAGAAACCTGGCCTGGGAATCAGGAAACCTGAGCTCTTCTAGTCATGGGATTTTCATTCATTCACTCAACAAGCATCCACTATGTACCAAGCACTGAACTTTGAATAATAATATTCAGAATAATATTATCTGTCCTATTATGATTTTGAAGAAGACCTAACTAGATAATGTGTGTGGAAGTGCTTTGAAAATATAAGACAAGGAAGGTGGAAGGGTATCCTTACCGCTTCAATTTATGGATGAGGAAATCAAGGCCTAGGGAAGGTATGGACACTTGTCCAATGTCATACAGGTTGTGCACATCAGAGAAGAATCTGAAAACTGGTCATTTGGTTTGTAGAGCTGGTGTTCTTCCCACTGGACCAGGCAGCCTCCTTTTACCAAGCAAATATAAGGAGTCATTATCAACTTATCTTTTGTACAGTATTCCTTGGGACATTCCCCAAGACCTTTCACATATTAAGGCATTTTATCCTCAAATCTTTGAAAGGGATTTGTAATCCCAACTGTACAGTTGAGGGAACTGAAGCACAGATTGAAATCTGGTGACTTACCTAAAGTCATACCACAAATTAATGACAGAATTGGGATGAGAATCCAGGTCTCTGAACTCCCCAGGCTCCTTTCGTCAAATCTTTCTATAACAAGAGTTTTATATTTCGTCTTTACTAATGTCCTTAGATAAGAAGCTAAAGTTATTTTTATTCTCACTCTCTGACTTTGATGACAATGGAGATGATAAAGATTTGAGGAATAATAAAAAAAGCTTTCAAAAATGAGGAAAATCAAATCTATAGGTATTTCTGTTTTTACCAACTCATTTAAAAATCTGATTCATTCTCTGCCACACCAGGGCCCTGCTGAAATTCATGGTACTTTACAGGGTTCAATCTAAGCGGTCATGATAAATTTCCTTCAGAACGCAGCATAGGCTTGTGGCTCATAAAACACCCGCTGAGCTGGTCTGTGAATTTGATGTGAAACCAGATGGCGGACCTCAGCTTATGCAAACAGAGCTTTGCGAGGGCAGGGAGCTTGGCCCCAGCATAATGGGTTCAGATTCATTTCTGTCCCTTACTTTGTATAGGCTTGGGTCCTTATATGCAAAAAGAACCCCAGGCTCTCAATTCCCACTCATGATGCAAAGAAATGCCTTTCTCAGAGCTCCCTAGGTGAACAAGAAGGGGAGGTGGGAGCTTATGGGGACATGCAGAGAGAATTGGAACCTGACGAATGGAATGATATTCCATGAATCTTGCTCCAGATAATGTCAGGGAACAGACTGAAGCAGTGGTGGGTGCCCTTAGCTCAAGAACTTTAAAGAGATCTGTGTTAGCATGATGTCCATCATTCTATTCATTATGAAATAAATAGCACCTCCTTTCCCTGTGACTGATGGGAGTTTCTCTCCTGTACTTACCTACTCAAGATTTCTTGGATTTTTATGAAAGGTTTAAGAGCAGAAGATGTCTCATCACTGATTTCTGTGATGTCCAGAGATTTCTTAATTCTTTGAACTTTGGATATCCTTAGAATTCCATGTCCCTTGCTAAGCTTAAACTCCTATGTTATCTTCAGAGAAGAAGAAGAAAGATTATTAGGGGAAAATGGGATTTTACAGCAGGGGGTGGGGGGAACACAAACAAACCAAGTCCCATCTGTGTGTGTTCAGATCTTGAGGGAAGGCTATGAGTTAGGTGAATCACTATGTTTGGGATTTTCTTTTCTGAATACAGGTGGAAACATGTAGAATGTAAGCTTTTTGAGGGCAGAGATTCTTTTGTTTTTGCCTATGTATCTCTAATGCCAAGCATAGCATCTGGCATCTAATCAGCCAATCAGTCAATAAGCACGTATTAAGCACCTGCTATATGCCTGCTTCAATGTTTAAGGGTATAAAACAAAAAAATAAATAATACTTGTCTCACAAAGTTTGCTTTCTGTCCAGGAAGACAATGTGTACATGCACAACTATTTACAAAATAAATACAAATTGCTACTTAATAAATGCTTGTCAAAAACAATTGAATTGAAGCATCACAGTAGTTTTCTTGCCAACTCAGCTCAATTCAATTCAGTTAAATGATGTTTATCAGGCGTCAACTGTGCTGGGTTTTTGGTATATCAAGATGCAGAAATGTGTAGTCCCTAGCAGTTTGCTATAGTGGCTGAGGCCAGATTTTAATTCAGATATTCCTGACTCCAGGCCCAGAGCTCTATCACCATTAGTACCCCAAGGTTTACAAAGTACTTTACAAATATGATCTCATTTTATCCTTACAACAACCCTGGGATGTAAATGCTAGTTTTACCCTCATCTTACAGTTAAAGAAGCAACGGTTAAGTGACTCTCCCAGTATGAACTGTCTCAGGGTAGATTTGAACACAGGTCTTTCTCACTCCAGATCAGCTATGTCACCTGTAACAAGAGCCTTCCATAATGCCTCTGGAAATTTTTCTGCATTACATACCAGAAATGAAGTTAATGCAATGACTTAAAATAAAATGTACTAATGTCTGTTTCTTCTTTTTGATTTGATTTCTGTAGACCACAATCAGTCCTCTGGAGAATGCCATTGAAACCATGTCCACGGCTAACGAGAAGATCCTGATGATGATTAATCAGTACCAGAGTGATGAAAATCTCCCCATAAACCCCCTCTCCATGCTTCTGAATGGGATTGTGGACCCTGCTGTCATGGGAGGATTTGCAAAATATGAAAAGGTGAATCCTTGGAAGCAAGAGAATGTCCCCAAAGGCCCTTCCTAGTTAGGGGGGAGCATGGAAGAAGCCTTTATTTCTTTGTGTTTTTCCTCACCTGCCAGATGTTTCCTGATGAGGTTAAGGTGACAGGCAGCAGCTTGGATGGAGGAATATAAATCCATATGGACCTTCTGCCACAAACCTCCCAGACTACTTCCCAATTGATTTCATAGGGTCATGGATTTCAAGAGGCAGCATCTTATAGTGTTTGCAGACCCAGCCTAGAAATCAGAATGCCCCAGATTCAAATCCCAGTGCTGACACTACTGACAGTGTGATCTGGGCACTTAACCCCTCACCACTCTAGACAACTTTCGACATCACCAGCTTGCATTGGTAGAGCTGACCAGTGAAATCTCAGGTCCATAGGTCCTTTTTTTTTTTTTTTTTTTGCTTTTTTTTGAGGCAATTGGGGTTAAGTGGCTTGCCCAGGGTCACACAGCTAGGGAATGTTAAGTGTCTGAGACCACATTTGAACTCAGGTCCTCCTGACTTCAGGGCTGGTGCTCTATCCACTGCGCCACCTAGCTACCCCCCATAGGTCCTTTCCATAGATCTAGAGCTGGAAGGAATTAGCCACTTAGTAGTCCCACCTTCTCATCTTATATGAGCCGAAAAGCTGGGCTTCCCAATCAGATCTCAGTCCCAATACCCTGCCCTCCCACTCCCCCCAGCTGCCTCTTCCAATGCCGTGACCCAGTGAAATAGATTGATTTGGGGGTCCCCATCCCTATCTGACAGACTTAGCTGTCTCTACTTGCTCCAAGGCCTTACGGGCTGTACCCAATGCAAGCTCTGACAATCATTCCTTAGGAGCATATTTCAGCTTTGGTCTCTTCCTCCAGCCCTGTGGCCACAGAATCATCACACCACCAATTGCACCAGCTTTAACTAGGAAGGATACTATAAGATGTGTGTGTGTGTACATATACAAATATACGATGTACCCATGGGTACACACGCACTCATATGTATGCACACACGTGGCTGCTGTTGTTTAGTTATGGCAGTCATGTCCAACACTGCAGAACCCAGCTTAGGATTTTCTTGGCAAAGAGACTGGAGTGATTTGCTATTTCCTTCTTCAGCTCATTTTACAGATGAGGCGAACAGGGTTAAGTGACTTGGCCAGGGTCACACAGCTGAAAGTATCTGAAGCCAGAATTAAACTCAGGAAAATAAGTCTTCCTGACCTGTCACTCTATCTACTGTGGCATCCAGCTGCCTAAACATACACATGCACATACACACAAGTGTGTGTGTGTGTGAGAGAGAGAGAGACAGAGACATAGAGACAGAGAGGTATTGCTTTATTTGGCCTTACAATTCAGGTTAAGTTAAATGCCTGGGTTTGTGATTTCTGGAGAATTGGTATTCAGGAAATAATACAACAGGAGCTTTATTGTTATGTGATGCAGCAAGCAGGCAAACAGGGTATATATCCATAGACTATGGCAATATAAGCAGAAAGGGACATGACTCCCCATGGAAGAAACTCACCCAGCAGAGACTAAGAGAAACATGTTGGGGAGGGAACCTCCTTAAAGTTGAAGTTCAGGGGGTAAGATTGTACAGTCTAAAAAGGCTTTGCTTGAGAATAGGTAATTTGGTGTATGTGTGTGTGTGTGTGTGTGTGTGTGTGTGTGTGTGTGTGTGAACTTTTCCACCTAGATGTAGTGGAAATGTTCTCAGAATCCCTTATCCACACCAAGCTTGGATGAAGTGTAGGTAAGGGAAGTTTCATTATTAGGACCACAAATTGGTGAGAGGGTCTAACATCAAGGCATTGGAGAAGTGGGTCAGGAGAACAAGAACTACAAGCCTTTTCCACCTGACCCAGAGTTAATAATGGAAAAAGACAAACTGTTTAGCCTATATGGTTATTAGGATCATTTGGCCTAAGCTGCTTCATATTAGAATCCTATTACTATAATATATTATCAAGCTACATAACGTTATAATATATAACTATAATATGTTATCAAATTATATAATCAGTTATGTATCTATATCTCCATATAAAGTAATACCACGCTATTCTTCATGGGTGAAACAGCTGTAATTCATGGTGCTGACTGTGGCAATGGCAGTGGGTAAAAAAAAAAACAATATAAAAGCTATAGCATTGTCAAAATTGTCTCACTAGAGAACATACCTTGATTTGTTGCAGCTATTCATAGCCTTTCATACGAGTCTGTCCCTTAAACTCTCTGGATATATGCCTCTGCACACAGATATTGTGTTTGGGTGTTGTGTGTTATATACATATTTACATGAATGTGTGTGGATCATTCTAGGCAGCTTCCAGTGTGGGAACTCTCTTTACTGAGGCAAATTGTCAACTCATCTGTAACATATGTAAATTAAGAAATTGTTGATGTCGTTCTTTGTCCTTCATTTTCAATGATGACTAATGTGGTTAAGCCGCTCATTTAGGAAGACAATGTGTCAAAGGCAAGAAAATATGTCAAAGGCAGAAATTGTACCCAGGTTTTCTTAACTTCAAGATCATCCTGTTAGCCACTTTCTCATTGCTGTATCTTGCAGGTCTAGAGCAATAATATAGGTGCATTTACTCAGAGACAGACACACACACACATGCATCCATCCATCCATTTTTCCCAATAAAGAACCAATGATCTAGATAGATGACTTTCTGAAGGTCATAGTGAGCAAAACAAGAAGCTCAGAAACAAATCCTTGAGTTTCTGATTCCTCACATTTAAACTATAATTCTCATTCTGAGCCAGATCTGGCTTCAGCCTTTTAGGTAATGAGACTCCACAGCATAGACCTCCACAGGTAACTTCATTCTGAAGCAGAGAAATCTATTTGCCTTCCCTTTCAAATCAAATTCTTCGCCAAACACTAGAGAGCTTGGGGCTGGCCAGTCTCATTTTGTGTGTGTGTCAGTGTGTGTTGGGGGGAAAAACTCATTCTCATCTATCTGATCCAGGCTTTCTTCACAGAAGAATATACTAGAGATCATCCTGAAGACCAAGACAAACTTCTCCGGCTCAAGGACTTGATTGCATGGCAGGTACTGTAGGACGAGAGGGAATTCCTGACTTACTCAGTATTTATATTCCTCTCTCTCCTTCCTTTTGGTTGCTTCTGAATGACAGAATGTGATTTAAAATGATTTTCTATCACTTCCACGGATGACATCTTCATTGTATGAAACAATCATAAAAATATCTGACATTTACATAATGATTTGAATTTCCATTATCTCATTTGATTGAACTCTGAACAACTCTGTGAGGTGAGTATTGCAAGCTCTATTAGTACCTTTTTACACGTAAAGAAAACAAAATTCAGAAAACATAAGTAATTTGGTTATTTTTACATACCTAGAACATGTCAGAATTCAAAGCCATATCCTCCAGAGTGACTTGTGCATTATCCATTATGAGGTGCTATTTTCCCAAGAAGAAGGAAATCTTGATACAATTATATCTATTAACAGCGGGATAGTTGCTTTGAGAGCAGGTTAAAATAGAAGATAATCTAAAGATCAATTTTTTACACGTTGGAATAATTAATTTGATTGTCTTTTACCTCCTCCCCCAACCTCTACCACCACCACAAATTCATTGTATTAATTGTACTTGACTGAGATTAAATTAAAACCAAATTTTTGTTCCTTGAGCTCATGTTGCCTGAATAACAGGAGACATAGTCCAAGAGGTCACAAGGCCAGAAACCCAGCTCCAAAATAAAAGTTGGTTGCAGATAATCACATATTTATAAGCATTTGTTTGTTTTCAATTGTCTTAGGGCTTTTGTGTTTTGTTTTATTTTGTTTTGTTTTGTTTTTATTGGTGGCAGTTTAAAAAAAATTTTTTTTGTGGTCAAAGGCTCTGAACACTACCACCACCTGGTTATACTTTTTGAGATGAGAATAGAAGAAGGCCCTCGTAATTCTGTCCTTTCTTTCTAAAAAACATTGTCTTTGGGGCAGCTAGGTGATGCAGTGGATAGAGCACCATCCCTGAAGTCAGGAGGACCCAAGTTCAAATTTGGTCTCAGACACTTAACATTCCCTAGCTGTGTGACCTTGGGCAAGTCACTTAACCCCTATTGCCTCAGCAAAAAGCAAAAAACAAAAAAACAAAAACAAAAACAAAACATTGTCTTCCTCACCTGTCCCTGTTTTTTTCTTTCTTTTCCCTTCTTTTTGTTCTGCCCCTACCCCTCTATTTTGTTCTCGTTCCTCTCTTTCTTCTCCCTTCAACCTCTCTCTCTCTCTCTTTCTTGTTTTGTCAGTTTCTGTTTCTCTTTTTCAGTTTTTCTCATCCTGTCTTTCTGAGTCTCTCTGTCTTTTCTCCCCCTTCTGCCCTGCCCTTCCTTCTTTTCTCTTTTCCCTTTATCTTTCGGGAAAAAGATATCTGGGAGGTACCTTCTTAGGTTGCTGTTGCCAAGTTCCTGATAGACCTGTCTTTTCCTCCCAGTCCTCTCACCACTGTCTCCCCAGACACTTACATGCTGTCTGTATGCCTCTCCTTACAGAAAAGATACATTTACCTCCAAAAATCAGAGACTTTGAGAATTATGAAAGATCAACCCCAAGGAGGCAGATGTTTTGAGTGATACCAAATGAGGTGCTGATGGATTGTTGCTGTCACTGCCTACTTCATTCATAGAACAGAAGAAAGCTAGGTTTTGCTCCAGGGAATAAATATATACTACTTTGGGAAGATCTGGGATGTAGAAACATTGGATCTAGATTCTGTTGTGTTTATTTTCTTTCTTTTTGAAATAAGAATTCCTAAGGACTTTCTGTGTCTTCTACTTTTTAGACAAAAAGCTGCTTTAAAAAACAAAATCCAAAAAAACTCTCCAAATGGGTTTTAATCCTGAATACATTCCATGATATCTAGCCTCTTCTTGCTTTTTTTTTTTCTTTCTTATTTACTTTGGTGAGTCAAAGGGTCACCCAGGTCTTGAAGAATAGAACTCAGATGAATTCTTTAAAGGCAGATTAAATATGATCCTTAGGGAGCTGGCTGGGGTTAAGAGTATGAAATGAAAGAACAGACTCCAAAGAAGAGGCCATTGATGATGATCTGGCAGTTTGTGGTAGGAACCCAGTTCACCATTTCCTCTCTATCCTTTCCAGATCCCCTTCCTAGGAGCTGGGATTAAGATCCATGAAAAAAGAGTCTCTGAAAACCTCCGCCCTTTCCATGACCGGATGGAAGAGTGTTTTAAGAACTTAAAAGTGAAGGTGGAAAAGGAATATGGAGTCCGAGAGCTGGTATGGCCTTATGGTGGAGAAGGGAGTGTGTGTGTGTGTGTGTGTGTGTGTGTGTGTGTGTGTGTGTGTTTATGTGGGTAGAGAGTAGAAAGACGGGTAGGTGGGAAGAGGTGGTGAGATGGAATGAGGACTAGAAACGTAATTAATGATTAATTGGCTCAGTAATTAATTTACTCAGATTTAGAGTAAAATCAGTATCCTGATTGTAGGATGGAAAGAATCATAAAATATAGTCATTCCATTAAAAACTATAGTGGATATCAAATAACAGGATTCTGATT
>JAJPUD010002224.1:260792-279087 GCA_023553655.1 Myrmecobius fasciatus
CATTCCATTAAAAACTATAGTGGATATCAAATAACAGGATTCTGATTCTTTGATAAAATTGTTAATCCATTTAATTTTGTTCAACAAATGCTTTGAGCCCCAAAGATACATGGTAGAAACGGGACTCCATCCAGACTGTTGGGTTTTCCAGCACAAAATTCTGAGTCTCCTATTTGTCTTTTGTGGCAACTCTCTGTCTTCCTACAAACCACCTATACTCACCACCATTTTAGGTATCCACGATTTATGGTTGAAAGACAACTACCTCTATGCTTGATCCCCATCTGCTTCTTGAAGAGGTCTCAATCTGAATTACATAGCTTTATTTGGCTTGTTTTTTTTGTCCCATAGCCTGATTTTGATGACAGGAGACTAGGCCGTCCTCGGTCCATGCTTCGATCCTATCGGCAGATGTCCATCATCTCCCTAGCATCCATGGGCTCCGATTGCAGTACCCCCAACAAGGCTGCATCAGAAAGGTTGGCTGTGGCTATCCACTTGACTCTCTCTTATTTCCTGGAAATCCTTACAGGTTTCCTTCACAGAGTGGGCTTTATCCAGTTTGGTTTGTGTCCTGCTCTCTTATCCCAACCCAGGCACCCCTCATGTTCTACTTTCCAACTCATCCCTACATAGTACCAGAATTCCCTGCCTTTCCAATCTAAGAAATCCCCATTGCTCCTCTAGTTTCATAGAACTGTCTCTACTCTGTCATCCCATCTGCTTTCCACATCAGGATTGTCATCCCCTGAAAAATGATGCTTTCATCCCATAGGACATGATGATGGTTGTGAGTGACTCTCCTCATATTTAGTTTAATGATACCATTCTCCTTTTCTAGCCCATTTCCATATCAGTACACTTTCTTACATTGGGCAACTCAGGAACTGTCTCTCCCTGTGCTTCTGTATCCTTGTCTCCTACTGCTGTGAGGTTCTCCACAAGAGTAATTGATAAGCCCCTCTTCTGTTCCTGTGCCCCTACCCCCTTAATTCCTATTCTAAGACATACAGGCTCTTTTCTCCACTCCCAACAAAGAAGTTCTAGCATGGCAAGGAAGTTCAATGCTATTTCTTACAGAAGCATCTCTTACTGCTTGCTGCTTGTGTCCTCTAGCTTTGACCTGGATGTAGCCCCACCAGGGACCCCAAAAGCAGAGATGGAAGAGAATCTCCCTCAAGGCAGTACCCTGCCTGAGGTAAAACTACGGAGGTCCAAGAAGAGAATGAAAAGAAGTAGTGTGGTGTTTGCTGATGAGAAGACTGTGGCTGAGTCAGACATGAAGCGAGTGAGTGTCAGAGAGCTAAAGCTTCTCATGCCTTGATGGGGTCTGAGGGGAAGGAGGAGGCTTATTGGGGAGCTAACAGAGTCCAGCTCAGAGCAGTTTGGAGCTTTCTTCTCTCTGTCCGTGGGATCTAATGTATTCTTCCCTTTCCAAACACAACTCCTCAGCCCTAGGATTATTTTAAAATATAAAACAACTAGTTCTGTTATCTTGGGCAGTGTCAGTTCAGTTTATTTCAGATCTTGTGTGGTGACTCTCTGGTTACTCCGGAAAATGAACTGTACTACAGATGGTAATTAAAGCCTAATGTTTTATGACTACATGACTTTTAAAGTCCAGGCTTTTAGATATCTAGTGTCTTCCAGAGCTGCTCTTCATTCATGGGAGAGACAGACAGACAGACACAGAGACACAGAGAGACAGAGACAGAGTCAGAGAAGAAGGAAGAGGAAGAGGAGGAGGCAGTGGTGGCTTCAGGGAGGGACAGAAGGAAAGAAGAAAGAAGGGAGAGAGGAAGAGAAGGGAGAAAGAAAGAAAAAAAAATTGAGAGATTGATTCGTAGTTACCTATACAGAGTACAGAGTAACACACTGTAGGGAAGTGATTATATGCAAATATATTTAGTATTGCAGTTTTAACTATGATAACCAAGACCACTCCCTTCCCTTCCCAAACTGACTTAGTTGCTTTCAGTCACTAGTTTTACCTACTCTGTATATTTTTGTGTCTGTATTATCATTTAGCTCTCAAGAAAGCACGAGTTCATGAGTGATACCAATCTCTCTGAACACCTGACTCTCCCACCAAGAACATCTGTCCTCAAGCAGATGAGCTTTGCCAGTCAGTCTATGCCAACAATTCCAGGTACAAATTCTCCTGCAAGAATTCAAAGGGAACTTTGACTATTGAACCCGATATCTGAAAGATGGATACAAATTATAGTCCTGTTTTAGGCTAAAGAATCTCGAGTAAAGCTTTTAGATGACCTGGTAAATCTCAAAAAGGGTAAATAATCCCACCTTTCAGTTATTCAGGACACTCTTCCCCTAGAACTTGATGTTAATCCATCCCTCCCTTCTTCTTCCTCCCTCATTTCCCACCTCTACTATGATGTGAGACCAAAGAAAAACCTGGGCTCCACATTCAAGACTATCCTCATCCTTCTCATTTCTCTCAGCATAAAGCAATCCTTTCCGTAGCCAGGGTCAAACTTGTCCTTGCCACATTGAGTTCTTAGTCTTTCTAATTCTGAAGTTTCCCTAACCCAGAGAGTTGCTTCTGTGGATTCAAGACTCTTTCTACTTTAAAAAAAATTAGACCAATCATTTCTTAGGTTTATATTGCACATCATTTTTTTACAAAGCACTTTCACAATCATTATTCTACTGAATCATCCCAACAGCTTTGAAGTAGGCAAGGAAAAGATTAATATTATTAGAGAAGCAGTGTGGAGTGTTGTATAGAGAGATGTACTTCAAATCCAGCCTCAGGCACTCACTAACCTACAGACAATTGCATAATGATATTGTAAGCAGACATTAAATGCTAGCTCCTAATCACCACCACTGCCATTATTGCCATCACCTACTCCTCTTACTCCTATTACTACTCCTACTCCTCCTACAATTACCACTACTACTACTGCTACTACTACTACTACTACCACCACCACTACTACTACTATTATTACTCTTCCTCCTCCTACTGCTACTACTCCTACTCCTATTATTCCTATTCCTATTCCTACTACTACTAGTACTAATATTACTACAACTACTCCTAATCCTACTACTCTTCCTCCTCCTCCTACTACTACAATTGCTGTTGCTGCTGCTCCTACTATTACCATTAATACCACCATCACCATCATGACTACTAGTATTACTACTCCTACTACTATTACTCCTCCTCCTCCTCCTATTCCTCCTACTCCTACTCCTATTGCTATTCCTACTACTCCTACATTTGCTGCTGCTGCTGCTTTTACTATTACCACTATCACTACCATCATGACTGTTACTACTATTATTGCTACTACTCCTTCTCTTCATACTACTATTCCTATTACTCCTACTACTACTATTACTCCTACTACTACTACTATTACTACTCCTACTATTACTACTACTCCCAATACTATTACTTCTACTCCTACTACTCCTACTCCTACTACCATTTCTATCACTACTATTTCCAACCGCTTCTACTACTACTATCACCACCACCACCACCATTACTACTCCTACTACTATTACTCCTCCTCTTCCTCCTCCTCCTCCTCCTACATTTGCTAATGCTGCTGTTTTTACTATTACTACCACCATCACAACTATTAGTACTACTACTACTATTACTCCTACTCCTTCTCCTTCTACTACTCCTACTTCTACTCTTACTCCTATTCCTATTATTCCTCCTACTATTACTCCTACTCCTACTATTATTATTACTACTACTACTACCATTACTCCTCCTCCTCCTACTACTACTACTGTTGCTGTTGCTGCTACTCTTACTATTACCACTACCACCACCATCACCATCATGACTATTAGTACTCCTACTTCTATTACTATTACTCCTCCTCCTTCTCCTCCTCCTCCTCCTCCTCCTACTACTACTACCATTTCTATCACTACTATTTCTAACCGCCTCTCTTACTACTACCGCCACCACCATCACTACGATTTCTACTATTACTACCACTATTACTCCTACTACTATTACTGCTATTATTACTCCTCCTCCTCCTCCTCTTACTCTTCCTCCTCCTCCTACTACTACCATTTCTATCACTTCTATTTCCAACCGCCTCTCTTACTACTACTGCCACCATCATCACCACCATTACTACTACTATCAAACTTTTACTGATAATAAATCAAAAATTTTGTGGTCCCTACATTCACTTATGATGTCAAAATCAGTACTCGTCCATTCTGTCTCACTCTAGGAACAAAAAAAGCTAGAGAAAATACTTCCCCCTCTCTGGCGATGAAGAGCAGTCCCTAAGCAGGGCTTCCCTCACTGCACACTTCCTCCTTATATTTCCTTCTTGGTCTCCTCTTCTCACCCCCTCCAATGTCTGGGTTATTTCTAGCACTAACATTATCAGTAGCCCCCATTCCTGGGATGGACGAGGCTTGTGCATCCCCCCGGCTCAGCCAGACCTTCTTTATTTCTGATGGGGACAAGAAGACCCTAACAAGGAAAAAAGTGAACCAGTTCTTCAAAACAATGGTATGTACGGGGCTGGTTGGTTGCCATGTGGCAGATTCCCCAGAGTGCTGAGAAGGCAGCGTGAGAAAAGCAGTAGCAGAGAGGAAGAGAGATATGTTTGGGGCGTTATCTTGGGGACAACATTGGTGCCCAGGTGACGTCTGCCCACCTCCCGACTTGGCAAACTCTGGCTAGAAGTGCAGTTCTCCACCAGGACCACATGAGGTCTCCTCTCACCGATGGTTTCAGGTTTGCCTGGGCTCACACCATTACCCCCCCTTGCCCTTTGTCAGTGATGTAAAGGGAGGATGCGCTTGGGTTTGAATAAAAAAGTAGTAAAGATAGGCAGATGTCCCTATCCTTTTGAGGATGACATCAGAGAAAACAATTCTTCTCTCCCAGGACATAATTCTTAGTGTCATTTCAAAGGGAAGGCACTAAAGATTGCCTAAGATTGTTATATTAGTTATTTATTCCAATGCCTTCATTTTTCCTGGAGAGGTAACAGATCCAGAGAAGGTGATTTGGCTTATGTCAAGAGCCTTTCTAGGGTATTGTCACTAGGGCACTGAAGGAGTTTTTGCAGTGTTTCCTTCAACAATATAAGAACAAGTTAGCATTGTTACCAAGATCTAACTAATTAGTACAAAATAGGAAATGATCAGACAGAATACGGTTATCCCTTCCACATCACAATTTTCCCCATCATGGTTTCAATATATCAAAAGTCATCATAAGAAATTAAATGAAATTTGGAGGAGGTCTGGGGAAGCCACAGGCAATGCATGAAGGCCAGTAGACAACAAAGAAAAAATTTAGAAACTCAGAAATGCATAAAATATATGTATAATACTATATAATATCAATATATTTTATCTTTTAATACCATAATAATTCAAATTTCCTCTGTGATATGAAGAGAGAGCCAAAAAATTTTACTCAGATCTTCTAGATCATGGGGTGCTTGTACCCCTAACCCCCATGCTGTGGAAGGGATCACTGTCCTTCCTTTTCTTCACTCCTCCCTTAGGGAGTGGTGGTGATTAAGAGGAAGTAAGCTTTCTCCTGTCCTGTCCCCTAAGAGTGATTACCTTTGTGATCACCTTCTGGTATCCTAGACCCTCTATTACCTTTCCCCCAAAAAAGAGTTGTTTGAGGAACTTTTTAAGATCATTCATCCCTGTGGTAAAACTGATAGTTGATCATTTAATTAGTGAGAAATCTGGGATTTGAATGCAAGTCTTCTAATTCCTACTCCTGTGCTTTAAATCACAAAAGTTAAGACCAAGTATATTGGGTCCTAGGTTCTCAGAACAAGCCTTCTACAGTAGATGAGGCTTGGTTTGACCTGTGTAATTGGAGAAAAATTAAGGAGGGACAGAAGTGGGGATATATTTGATCTGACTACTAAAGCAATCCATACTATCATTATTTTGTGTTTTGTCTTTCTCCAAAGTTGGCATCCAAGTCTTCTGAAGAAGGAAAACAGTCTGGAGATACTCTGTCTACTGACCTCTGAAGCAGCTCCAATTTAGTGACAGGCCTGGTCCCTTCCAATGTAGAGGGAAAGGGCTGCCTTAAGGAGAAGAAGGAAAAATAAAATCCAGGACATTGAATCTGAAGGAGAGAAGGAGACTCACTACCAACACTGGAGATGTTGTGGACTAAAATCCCCCATCACCTGACATTATCTTGGGGGGAAGGGGCAGAGAGGAAGTTCTACCCCCTATTCATTGAAGCACTCTTGGGACACAGATAGACATTATTCCTTCTTCTAGAATACTCCAGCACTATAGCAGCCTTCAAGATATCTTGGACAAGTATTTCTATCACACAAATTTTTAAACAGAATTATTTTGCAGGAAGGGAATTATACTATTGGTATTTTTAAATTCCTTATGACTAATAAGAACAGCCTTTTAAAATGCTATTGTTTAAAAAAAAAAGAAAAGAAAAAAGTCCTTTGCATTCTAAAACCTAGCATCCAACCTTTTTTTATTTGTCCCTTTCTTCCATGTCATGTTTCTTTTTCTTACTGACAATAAAAGTGACTCAATGACTTGTGGTGAGGAATCACTTGAGTGTTGTTACTGGCTTCCTGTCCCTCTCCTCTCCAAACTGGGACTTGTTGGTAACACTGCCTATTTCACCACTGAAGACAAGGAATGAAGACCAGAGCAGATATTCCACTAGGCTTAAAAGGGGAACAGAATTCAGATGGGTCGTGCTTAACCAGAGCCAGATGGAATCTCAGCCAAGGAAGCCAGCCTCTGCTTGGAGGACTCAAGCAGAGGTTCTCTATTATGTCTCTGTCACCCCCAAGGGTCTTCTCCCTAAAGCCCACTGGGAGCCAACCCCTGGGATAAATGTTTACTCAGATGTCTGTAGCCAGTTAGCATTCTAAGAAGAGTGAAAATTAGTATTGTAATTGGAGCCACAAGGCCTGTATTAGGATCCCACTTCTGCCTGTTGTTTTATTTCTCTGGACCTCATTTTCCCCATTTGTGAAATGGGGACCAGTTGACCTCAAAGGTTCCTTCAGGCTCAAAATCTATGATCCAATTGAAAAGTTTTCATGATTGTAGATATGCAGAAATCAACCCCTCTCTGCCTAGTAAATAATCTTCATGAGTTTCTATGCCAAAATATTCATCAGAGATGGAATTTTAGAAGCCTTAGGTTTCAATCCTTTCATTTTGCTGATGAGATAACAGAAGACCCGAGAGTTGATGATTCACCCAAGACCACCCAAGCAATGACAAAAGTAGGATTTGAACCTAGGTCCTTTGCCTCCAAAGCTACTGGTCTTTTCAATGTATCACACTACCTTTCCTACATGGCTATTTTGTGATGTTGGGGCCCTCCACACTTAGCTAAGATATTCACATTGAACAAAAGGAATCTAGCCACAAGGTTTCCTTTAGAGATTTTCCAGCTTCAGGAGAACCCACCATAGCTTGCCTTCATTAGGCTAGTCTTGAAGAACTCAGGGCTACCTTCATTCATTTACAAGAGGCAGTCCTGGAGCTGAATTCTCATTAAATCCAACAGAGAAAAAGAAAAAAAATAGGTTAAACAGTAATGGGACAGTTAGTAAAAATTTTAAATATCCTTGAAACCTAACTACTAGAAGTCATGCCTCTGGTGGCAAAGGTTTGCCCTTGTAAAGTAGAAAAAGAAACTACTAGGATTGTCTAATTCCTCAAATCCAACTGTCAGAACATTGAACCCCAGTCCAGACTTAGTTTTGGTAAAGGTGCCTGACTAGTCTATTGAGGGGCAGAAAGGGGAACCCGGTGATTTGACTCATGAGCTGAGGTCGGGGGAAATGATGGAAGAATAGACAGTAATCAGTTCTTCAGGAAGTTCAGAAAGTACATGGATCCCACCAGCATCAGAGAACTTACTGATCTCAGCTACAAAAGAAGTCATTCTCATTGCAGAGAATAGATTGGGAAAGGAGTGGATTCTAGAAATCAAGGAATCTATTTGTATGATCAATGAGACATCCCATGGGATACTAGATAATAGCAGGAACCATGGGGTTAAAACCATCTATCAAGAAATCTGAATATCTTGAGGTACGAATATAGTTATTTTTAGTCTGGGAGTTCTTAATTTGGAGATTGTGAACTTTTATATACATATATATATATAAAACTATATTTCAATATAATTAGCTTTCTTTGCTATCCTATGTACTTGGTGTATTTACAAGCATTATTGGGAATAGGCTTTACCAGGGAGCCAAAGGGGTCTTGGAGACAAAAAAGGATCAGAACCTTCCTAACCTCTGAATCTCTTCCTCCATGGTCTTTATTTTTTCTTTCCTGGTTCTATATCATAGTTTAGTGCTATGGCACTCTTGAATACACAGTCTATGGCTCATGAAAGACAAAGATCAGCTTAGGTCAATTTCTCTCTCCTACTTGTCTCTGAATATTATTAATAAATAAAATGAATTTAATAATAAATTAATTTTAGTGATTATAAAATGATTTTTGTTTCAGTCTATATAGAAGCAAAAATCTTTACTATAATCAGAAGGAGAATAATGTTATACATTACTGAGCCCTAGGAAGACCAGGATGCCAATATTATATACAATAATTGTTAATAAGAAAAGATCACAGAACTGGAAAGGAATTCTAAGGCTCTCTTGTACAACATACCTGAATCCCATTTTATACTATAGCAGACAAATGGCCACCTAGCATTTGCCCGAAGAGTCTAATATTATCTCCAGGGGACAGACCATTTCCCTTTTGAATAGCTCTATAACTATTAGAAAATTTGGATTTTAAGTGTTTTTAGTTTAGTTTTTTCTTTACATTAAATCTAAACTTATTTCTTTGAAACTTCCACTGATTAATGGTGTCAATTCCATTCCCTATGCCAAGCAGAGCAGATCCAATCTCTCTTCTACAAGAGGATCCTTTCTGACACATGAGTTAGCCAGGCTGAGGTTACAGGATCATACCCTGTCCTTTCACTGTTTGACTCAGCTTCATTGCTAGTCAGGTAGGTTGAGGTTTACCTGCTTTCTCAATAGGGGAATTAACCTCTTAATGCTTCAGTCCCACCCCTACCTCATCTTCTTGGGGAACAATTCTATTTTTGGATCTAGTCTAAAGGATTTTCTCCAGCAAAGGGAGAGGAAGAAGAAGGGAGTTGGAGAACACACATGAATCAGGTTGTTTTTAATTTCTAAACAGAAATTTTACAACGTTTAAAAAGAGGAAGACAAAGCAATAAAGAAGATAAAAACAAGAGGCAGTCCCACACAGACACAGATAGACTTATTTATGAAGCCATGAACTCCCAGAGCAGGGTCTTATGAGGAAAGGGTCTTCTTCCAACAATCTTCCAATTCACTGGAGTTCAGTCATCTTAACACTTTTAGGTCATCAGGAAGAGGCTTGAAGAGTAAGGATTACTCTTTTAATATATCCACACAGTTCTGGCTCAGTAATCAATTAAAAGAGTCAGTATGACCAGCAAGAAGCTAGGAGAATTTATCTGCATATGTGAGGATGAGGGAGGAGCTTCCATTCCCTATCCCCCAAGAGGTATCTTACTTTGATACACTTTTATATGATAGAATATTCTCTTTGGGACTGTGGTCTCAGACTTGGCTTCATCATCGATTAACCATAGTGTCCCAATACCAGAAGGAGCTCAATGAAGAAAAGCTCTAGATGACTGAATAATTGTCATAGTCCCATAGGGATACAACCTTGTTTTAGAACATAAGATTTTGGGGAGTAGAGATCATTTTACTCTTTTTCTTTATACCACTGACATTTAATATGGCACTTTATAGGCATTCAATAAATACTTGTTGATTTATTATTAATCATATCAGATAAAATTATAAAGCCAATGAGATTTATAATGAACAGCACTTCTTTTTCAATGTCATTTCTTTTATTCTACCCCCACCTCTTGCTCTGTTCTTTCCCCTTTCAGAAACCTGACATCTTTTCCACCCTACCTATACTTTTCAAATCTAAAATTGAGGGAAAATTTCAGTTTCAGTTACTTATATCTCAGTATGCATTTAATGTATCATGTCTGGTTTTTGTACTGTAAACCTGACAACTCACTAGGGAATGAAAGGCTTTGTTCCTTAAAGGAATTTCAGAATTCACTGACCTGTTAAAGCAGGTATTCAGAGAGCAGATGATTCTTCTCAGTATCCTGAGATCACACCTACTCAATCTTGAGTGTGTGAGACCAATCATGCTAGTGATTCACTGGACTGCTTACCCCCCCAGATCTCTCCCAATCTCCTCCTCCTTTGGCTAGAGATTGGTTGACAACCTTCTCCTAAACCCTAGAGCCAATGTCCTTCTGTGTCCTACTGATTCAAGGCCAATCATCCAGATGGGTGCAGATCTCATTCTGACTGAATTCAGTCAGGGACACATTCTATTTCCAGATGAGACCCTCATTCAGCATTCATAGAGTAATCATACCCTATATTATAAAGCACTTTAAGGTTCTCAAATATAATATCTGATTTCACCCTCACAACAATGGTGTGAAATAAATGTTTCAGGTATTATCCCTAATTCACACATGAGAGAATTGTGGCAGAAAGCCCCTACTAGCTTGCCCATAACTAATGTATTGGGCCTTTGATTTTAACCCAAACCCCTCTAGGCTTTAAGACCAATGCTCTTTTTAAATATTTCATAAAGAAAAGGATTTTAGACACTATCTGGTCCAACCTATTCATTTTTCAGATGAGGAAACAAGCCTCATTTATGAAGTAGTTTATCAAAGTTTTTTGTTATTGTTTGTTTCAATTGGTTTTCTGTCATGTCTGATCTTTTTTTTAATACTAGAATTTTATTTCTGAATTAAATGTCTTTGCTTCCTACCCCACCCCCACCACATCCAAGTTTCTTTTTCTACATTCTACATTATAAATTGCTTTGCCTTTGAATTGGAACTGTCCTTGTCTGAGCTTTGTGACTCCTTTTGGGGTTTTTTTGGCAGAAATACTGAAATGACTTGCCACTTTTTTCTCCAGCTCATTTTACAGAAGAGGAAACTGAGGCAAACAGGGTAAAATGACTTGTCTGGGATCATACAGTAAGTATCTGAGGCCAAATTTGAATTCAGGAAGATGAGTTTTCCCAACTCCAGGCCAGGTGCTTTATCTATGACACCACCTAGCCAATAAGTGGCAGAACATGACTGGAGCCAGAACTTCATTATACTACATTGTGTCCTTTCTGTAAAAAAAAAAAAAAAAAAAAAAAAAAGCTCTATTTTTCCTTGTATCCTCTGCCTGAGGGGGAGTGATAACAGCCTCCCAGTCCCCTCTAGGAGATCGAATGTCCTCTTTAAGGTCCAGCCTTGTGCGTATAATAACCTAGACATCAATCACAAAGCATATTCTCCCAGAATTGATTATTTCTTTTGTGAACTCCATAATTGATGCTAAGAATTTTGAGGTTAACTGATTATTTTGGGCAAAGGGAAGAATCCCCAATCCTCAGGGAAAGTTCCAAACTTGATTCTATGTCCAATGAGCCAATAAAGTCATCGATTACCTACTATATGTTCATTCCCCTTGTGTTAGGTTTTGTAGGAGATAAAAGAAAACTATAAAACACAGTCCTAGTCTTCAAAGAAAAGTGGAAATGAAACAACCAAACAGAGAGAGAACGATATGAATTGTTCCATAATGAAATCCAGGGACATCTAGGTGGTGCAGTGGATAAAGCACTGAGCCTGAAATCAGGAGGACTCAGTTCAAATGTGGCCCCAGACCCTTTCTAGTTGTGTGACTCTGGGCAAATCACTTAACCCTATCTGCCTCAGTTTCCTCATCTGTAAAATGAGCTAAAGAAGGAAATGGCAAACATCTCCAATATCTTGACCAAGAAAACCCCAAATGGGGTCATGAAAAGTTGGACATGACTGAAAAATGACTGAATAACAAAATAATGAAATACTACATTGTGGGATACAGACTCTAAGGGCTATGGAAATTCAGAGGAAAGGAACATTAAGTGAGAACTAAAGTGATTAGGGAAGGTCCCATGCAAAAAAAACAGAGCTTGAGCTGGGCTTTGAAGGGTGAGTAAGATTTCAAAATGCAGAAAATAGGAGAGAGGATAGGGAGGGATGATAAAAGCTAAGATACAAAGGTGGGAATGAATGTGTGTGTGTGTGTGTGTGTGTGTGTGTGTGTGTGTGTGCTGTTCAAGCTTCCATACCTGCATTTTTCCAGGCCAATTCTGGAAAGGCCTCAGGAACCCTGATGATGACTCTTAGAGAAGATGCTGGTGACAATCTGGACATTTGCAGCTGGTGTCCTGACTCTCACTGGTCAATGATTGGAGCTGGCCTCATGAGCGGATAGAGAAAGAAATATAAAATGACTGATTGCAGAAGACCCCATCACTACTATCCAGAAGCATCTTCCCTCTGGCCTGTCATAATTAAAGAAATTTCCCCATTCCAAAATCATTCCTTTGGATGTTTTGAAAACTCTTTTGACTTTCAAAGTTGCGATTCAATTCAGTTCAACAGACAATTATTAAAGTACAGACTATGTGTTAGGCCCTGGGAATTAAAACAAACAAACAAACAAAACTATTCCTGCTGTCAATGAGCTTGCATTCTATTGGAGGGAGTATTTAGAAGTAACTATCTCTGGAGAGGATAGCATAGTAAGCCATTTTCAGCTAAGCCCTTGGCAGCAAGATGAACCTCAAGATTTGATAGTGTATGTCCTAAAACTAAGAGGTGTCAAAGTTCCAAAGATAGACTATCTCCATCCTGGTTTTTTCCAAACATAGGCCTTGGCAAGCAGATGTAGATGGAAAAAAAACAAATCATATATGAACCGAAGAAAATTACCTAGCCCAACCATATTATTTTACAGATGAAGAAACAGGCTAAGAAAGTAAAATCGTGAAGTTGCTAGTGACAGAGAGAGAACAAGAACACAAGTTCTCTTGAGCCTTCTATTAGTCATAGGGAATCTTAAATATGAATATCAGGTCTAGAAGAGATCTTAGAGACCAAACAACCTAAAACATTAGTTTACTTAAGCAAAAACAACTGCTATGATCTGCATGTCTCAAGTAAGTACATGAGTGGAATATCAAGCTCTTATAATCTATGGAGATTCTATAGGAGACTGTTTTAACATTTTTTCACATTCTAAGTTTAATTTTTTTTCCTGAGGCAATTAGGGTTAAGTGACTTGCCCAGGATCACACAGCTAAGAAGTATTAAGTGTCTGAGGCCAGATTTGATTCAAGTCCTCCTGACTTCAGGGCCAGCACTTTATCCACTATACCATCTAGCTGCCCCATTATTAATTATGCCCCATTATTAAAATAAAAATTTTATTAATATATTTTGTTTTGCAAAACATTAATTTCTTTTAAAATGACATTTTACTTTTCTCCGGTTACATGTAAAGACAATTTTTAACACTCATTTTAAAAAAAAAATTGAATTCCAAATTTTCTCTCTCCCTCCCTCACAACCCCTTCTGAGGCAGTAAGCAATTTTATATAGATTATTAATTATAATAATTATAATAATAATTATCATATTAGTTATGTGAAAGAGGACACAGACTGAAAGAAAACACAAAAATTATTAAAAGTAAAAAAGAAAGTATGTTTTCATCTGCATTCAGACTCCATCAGTTCTTTTTTCTAGTGATGGATTGCATTTTTTCATTGTTAAGTTCTTTGGAATTGTTTTAAATTGTATTGCTGAGATAAGCTAAGTCATTCACAATTGATAATCATATGCTATTGCTGTTAAATGTGTACAATGTTCTCACTTTACTATTCCTATGCATCAGTTCATATAAGTTTTTCCAAATTTTTTTCTAAAATTTGCCTGCTCATCATTTATTATTGCATAATGATATAATATTACAATTATACCACAATTTGTTCAGCCATTCTCCAATTGATGGGCATCTCCTCAGTTTCTAATTCTTTGTGACTACAAAAAGAGCTGCATGTTGTGTGGTGGCAAGGAATTAAAAATGGTGGGGATGCTCATCAATTGGGGAATGGCTGAGTAAGTTGTGGTATATGAACATAATGGAATACTATCATTCTATAAGAAATGATGAAAGTTACATGAACTGATGCTGAGTGAAGTGAGTAGAACCAGGAGAACATCCAACAACAATAACAAGCAATAACAATATTATGTGATGATCAAATGTAATAATCTTAGCTCTTCTCACCAATATAGTGATTCATAACAATTCCAATAGACTTGTGATGGAAAATGACATCCACATCCAGAGAAAGAACTATGGAGACTGAATGCAGATCAAAGCATACTATTTTCACTTTTTGCTGGTTTTTTACATTCTCTTGGTTTTCCCTTTTAGTTCTGATCTTTTTTTTTCATAACACTACTATTATGGAAATATGTTTAAAATGATTGTACATGTGTAACCTATATTGAATAGCTTGGTATCATGGGGAGGAAGGGAGAAAAATTTTGGAACTCTAAATGTTACAAAAAATAATGTTGAAACTATATTTACATGTAATTAGAAAAAAATAAAATACTATTAAGTGGAAAAAACATAATCATTGTATTACATTAAAAAGAACTGATATTTTTGTGCAAAAAGGAACCTTCCCTTTTCTTTTTATCTTTTTGGGATATAGACCTCGTAGGGGTTTCATTGCACAGTTTTATAGTCCTTTGGGCATAGATCCAAATTGCACTCTAAAATGTTTAAACCAGTTCATAACAACAACAGTATCATCTTTATTTTTATCACATATAACAATAATGGTACTTTTACTTAATTAAAAAAAAGAATTGAAAGCTTGATTTGATGATTTTATGAGAATCATGTTACAACTTAAAGGAAATGTTAGTATTATATATTACATATATATTATAAGCTGTCAAACTCAAATAGAAATGGAACTACACCAGATATAAGGATTGTGGGAACAGATTTTCTTGTGTTTTTATTTATTTTATCAAATATTTCCCAATTGATTTGTAGTCTGGTTTGCAGTAGACTCAAAAATATTTCCCAATTACATTTTAATCTAGTTTTTGTGTTTCAAAAAGTGGCCCCTAAGCCACCTTTGGTATTAGTTTTTCATTTGTCAGGTGGAAACATTGATCCCAGTAGAAACGCCATTAGTGATTTCTCCACTTCAGAAGGAGGCTGCTCTGAAAACACCCAATCTGAAGAGCAAATTTTCCTTGGGGTGATTCTTGACCTTGAGGGAAGTATAGAAATTTTGCATATTGCCCTTGAAGATGTCAAATTTCTTCCCAGATTTTAGCTGTATCATTTAGAGAAGAGACCACCAGGGGGAGCTATTTAACTATCCTTTTAGAACAATTTAGTCCGACATTGAAAAAAAAAAAAAAAAGGGAAAGCCCTTCTTCAGTGGGATGCCACATTATCATTACAGTAATTAGAGTTTGGTCCTTGGACAACAGCCAAAGAGCATCTTTCTGTATTCAGAGCCTTTACAGCACAGTAGGACCTTCCAGAGCTTGCAACAGAGGATAGTAAAAAGTGCAATGATTCTGGGTGGTTTACTACCAGTATAGTAAGTCAAGTAACCTCCCTTTATATGTAAATTGAGAGCGGTGGATTAAATATCCTCCAAGGAAGCTCAAACCCAGTTGATTGTTAAATTTTCAGGGTAAGCATTTAAACCTTGGAATTTAGAATACTCAAAAATTAGAACTTGGTTTGTTGTTTTGTTGATTTTATAGACTTAACAAAGGGCTAGAGAAATTTTTAATGATGTAGAAAACTTAAAAGTGTGTCCAGATTCTATTTTTATTTCCCTGAGGGCTGATTGTTAAACATTTTTCAGCACTTCACCACTCTGAGGTCTTAAGACCTTGATTTATGATTCACCAGTCTTTTCTCTATGTGAATAGAGTCATATGCATAGCCCACTGGCTCGTATTTTGAGTAATATAATTTATACTGAAATTAATACAATTAAAGGTATTGTTAATAATAATTTCTATGACACTTTATGTTGTACAAAGTGCTTCCTTCACAACAATCCCCAAAGGTAGCTTATTGCAAGTAATTTTAATTCTCTTTTAGATAGGAAAACTTAATGATCAGAGAGGTTAGGTAACTTTTTCTAAGATCAAATCCTTCACAATTTGCCTCTAGCTCTCTCTATATCTAGGCTTATGAACTCATATTCTTCATTCCAGTGAAACTGGCCTATTTGTGGCTTCTCATGTGTACCTTTGTCCAGACTACTCTCCTTTCTTGGAATACCCTAGCTCTTCACTTCCACCTTGTATAATTCCCTAGTTTGCTTTAGAGTTCAGTTTGGGAAGCATCTCTTTAAATGACTTTGCTAATCATTCCAGTTACTAGTATTCTCTGAAATTACTTGATATTCTTTTCCCATTTACATATATTTGTATGCACACTTTCCATCAATGGAATGTAAGCTCTTTGAGGGCAAGGATTGCTTCATTTTTGTCCTGATATTTTCAGCACATAGCACACAGCATAATAGGGGTTTAAGACATATGGGATGCATTCTCTCCACTCCCTATCACTGAACATTTTAATTCATCTGAAATTAGGTTTAAAGTGATGTACAAAGGGCAATGTGTAGCCTGAAAAGTACAGGCAGGAAGAAATAGAGAAGGAAGGGTGACTTGTGGGTGACTGTCTATGTGAGATAAAGTCTTTTTTGTTTGTTCATCTCCTTGTTTTATCACCAGCTAGTCTGGCACCATATTGGAATTATGGAATTAGAGGATTTAAAACCTGGGGTAGTCATCTTAACTTGCTATACCTTTGTCATATCTTTTCCATAGCTAGGAGAGAGTAGATACCTGGGTCTGCAATCAGGCAGATACTTATTAATTGTATGACCCTGAGTAATTCAGGTAATCTTGTTTACCTCAGTTTCCTCAAGTGCAAATTTAGCTGTTGAAGGAAATCAAAAATGCTCGAGTGTCTTTATCAAGAAAACACCAAATGAGGTCATGAAGAGTTGAATATGACTGAAATGACTGAATTTAGTGCACTGATATGCTTTTTAAAAAATCTTCTAAACTCTTTTAATTATTGTTTTATTTTAAAATTTTCATATTATACCTTCCTCAAATACATGTAAAAACAATTTTAACATTCATTTTTAAAACTTTGAGTTCCAAATTTTCTCCTTCCTCCTTCTCCACCCCCTCATTAGGCAAGCAATTCAATATAGATTAGATATGTCTAGTCAGACAAAACATTTCCATGTTAGTCATATTGTGAGAGAAAACATAGACGCCCCCCAAAAAATACCTCAAGAAAAAATAAAGTTTTAAAAAGTATGCTTCAATCTATATTCAGACATCAACAATTCTTTTTCTGGGGATGGATAGCATTTTTCATCACAAGTCCTTCAGAATTGTTTTGAATCATTGTGTTGCTGAGAATAGCTAAAACACTCACAGCTGATTATATTACAATATTGCCATTACTTTGTATGCGCACATTTCACTTTGCATCAGCTCATGTGTTTTTCCAGCTTTTTCTGGGAGCATTTCTTATGTCACAATAGTATTTTATCATACTCACATAACACAATTTGTTCAGTCATTCCCTAATTGATGGATATCCTCTCAATTTCTAGTTCTTTGTTATAAGAAAAGAGCTGCTATAAATATTTTTGTACACAAAAGTCCTTTTCTTTTTTGTTTTTTTTTTAAATCTTTTTTTCATACAGACCTAATTGTCATATTGCTAAGTCAGAAAGTATGCATATTTTATACTCAAAGTTCCAAATTGCTTTATAATATGGTTGAAGTAGTTCACAGCTCTACCAATAGTACACTAATGTAGCATTTGTTTCCAACATAAATTCCAACATTTGTCATTTCCTTTTTCTTTCCTATTAAACAACCTAATAGGAATGAGGTAATACCTCAGAATTGTTTTAATTTGCATTTCTCCAATTGGCAATGAGTTAGAGCATTTTTTCATATGGCATTAGATATATTTGATTACTTCATCTGAAAATTATTCATCTTTTGATCATTTATCAATTGGGAAATGACTCTAATTTTTATAAATTTTACTTGGTTATCTATGTTTGAGAAATGAGGCCCTTAGAAATTTGCTTCAAAATTTTTTTTCATAATTACTATTGTTAACTGTATTTTTCTCTATCCTATTCAACTTTCTCCTTTATTCTATTCTCATTCTCTCTCTCTCTCTCTCTCTCTCTCTCTTTCTCTCTCTCTCTCTCTCTCTCTCTCTCTCTCTCTCTCTCTCTCTCT
>JAJPUD010002224.1:279097-341536 GCA_023553655.1 Myrmecobius fasciatus
CTCTCTCTCTCTCTCTCTCTCTCTCTCTCTCTCTCTCTCTCTCTCTCCCCCCTCTCCTTTTACCCTGTTCCTCCTCAGAAGAGTCTTTTGCTTCTGATTACCCCAATCTTCCCTCCCTTTTATAGCCCCTTCTTTAATCCTATTTCCTACTTACTTTCCTGTAGGTAAAATAGATTTCTGGATACAATTGAGTGTGCATGTTATTTACTCTTTAAATCGATTCTCATGAGATCAAGGTTTACTGTCTCACCTCCTCTTCTTCCCTTCCATTGTAAAGCTTTTTCTTGCCTCTTTTATGTGAGATACTATATCCTATTCAACCTTTCCTTTTCTCTTTCTTCTAGCACATTTCTTTCTCATTCCTTAACTTTATTTTAAAGAAAGCACTCCTTCATATTTAACTCACAACTGTGCCTTGCTGTATGTACTCCTAATTGCCCTAATAATGAGAAAATATTTTGAGTTACAAGTATCATGTTCCCATGTAGGAATGTAAGTAGTTGAACATTATTAAGTCCCTTATGATTTCTCTTTCCTGTTTACCTTTTTATACTTCTCTTGAGTTTTATATTTGAAAGTAAAGTTTTCTTTTCAGTTCTGGTCTTTTCATCAAGAATGCTTGAAATTCCTCTATTTCATTGAATATTCATTTTCCCCCTGAAGGATTATACTCAGTTGTGTTGGGTTGATGATTCTTGGTTGTAATCCTAGCTCCTTTGTCTTCTAGAATATCAGATTCCAAGCCTTTCCATCCTTTAATGAAGAAGATACTAAATCTTGTGTTATCCTGATTGGTTCCACAATATTTGAAAATTTTCCTTCTGGCTGTATAGAATATTTTTCCTTGACCTTGGATCTGTGGAGCTTGACTATAATATTCCTAGGAATTTTCATTTTGTGATGTCTTTCAGGAGATAATTCTTTCAATTTTTATTTTACCCTCTGGCTCTAGAATATCAGAGAAATTTTCCTTGATAATTCTTTAAAAGATGATGAATAGGCTCTTTTTTTGCTCTTGTCTTTCAGAAATTCAATGAATTTTAAATGTTCTTTCCTGACTCTATTTTCCAGGTCAAGTGTTTTCCAATGAAATATTTCACATTGTATTCTAGTTTTTCATTCTTTAGGTTTTGTTTTATTGTTTCATACTTTGTATAAAGTTATTAGTTTCTATTTGTTCAACTCTAATTTTTAAGGAATTATTTTCTTCAGTGAGCATTTGTACCTCCTTTTCCATTTGCCTAATTCAATTTTTAAAGGGATTTTTTTCTTCAGTGAATTTTTGTGCCTCTTTTTCCAAAGCTAATTTTTCTTTTTGAGGCATTCTTCTTTTCATTGGCTTTTTGTACCAGATTTACCATTTGACCTAGTCTGTTATTGGGGCAATATTTTTTTCAGTATTTTTTGTGTGTGGCCATTACCAAGCTGTTGACTCTTTTTCATGATTTTCTTGCATCACTCTCAGTTTCACTTCCCAAGTTTTCTCCACCTCTCTAGTTGATTTTCAAAATCCTTTTTGAGCTTTTCCATGGCCTGAGACTAATTCATATTTTTCTTGGAGGCTTTGGATATAGGAGCTTTAACTTTATTATCTTCTGAGTTAGTGTTTTATCTTGTTTCTCAATAGTAACTTTCAGAATTTTTTTCTGTCATTTGCTCATTTTCCAAGCCTATTACTTGTACTTCAATTCTGTTAAATGAGGGCTTTGTTCCCAGGATGGTTGGTGCATTGTCCCAAGCTTCAGGGATTTTGTGCAGCTATTGTAGATTTTTCTAGGGACCTGTAAGTTTTCAGTTCTTCCAAGGTGGTATGATCTAAGGAGAAGTATGTTTACTACTCTTCTGGCTTGTGCTCAAGTCTTTTCTACCCTGAAACTATTATGAGGGTCCCTGCTCTATTGAGACCATAAGCTCTGGGATGCTAGTGCTCCTTCTCACCCTGGAACTGCCCAGAACTGCTACCAAGATCAAGTATGATCAAAGTATTTGATCAAGTATGAACAAAACAAAAGAGTCCTGCCTCAGTGCTAGCAAAGAGATCCCTGTAATCTCTTTTTACAAGTTTCTCAAAGCCTCTTACTACCTGTGAGCTGGGATCTCCACAAGCTTCTGCATTTGATGCTACTTATTCTATGGCTCCTCAGACCTATTCCTTGTTTGCTGGGGCTATGCTTGTGTCCTGCACTTAACTGTGCTCTACTCTCACCAAGACCTTTCCTGCTGAATTTTTAAATTGTCTGGCTGGAAAATTACTTCATCCCATCCTTATGTGAGTTTTCCACTCCAGCAATAGTTTTATGGCATTATTTAGCAGCATTTGGAAGGGTTTTGAGGAGAGCTATGGTAAGTTTCTGTCTTTTCTCCATCATCTTGTCTCCACCCTTTCCTCTGTAAACTTTGAACTAGGGATGTTTCCCCTTCTATATCCCCTTCTATATCTATATCTCCTTCCTTCTGGCATAGAGAAGAATCAGCCTTGCTGGCTGACTCACTTCCTACTTGGAGCAGATAGACTTCTATCCTGGACTGGGAATAATTGATGGCTTTATAAAATGCAATTCTCAAAGGGGCAAGATCTCTGGATGATCTGGGCTAGCCCCCTGCATATCCAGTTTAGCTCCCACCATGTTAAAATTTACTGATGAGACCCTCTAGTTCAATTGCTTCATTTTATAAATGTGGATATAACTGCAGAGAGGTTACTTGTCCAAGGCTACATGAGCTAAAAGTAGCAAAGTAAGACTTGTTATCACAGCATTAAACCTCCATTTTTTGTGTGTCTGGGAGATTTTGAAAGCCCAAGAGATACTAGGGGCAAAAACAACAACTTTCTTAGATCTAAGCATCACTCCAGATAAGCTCATGTTCTCTTTTTCTAGCACAGAAGAAACAAAAACACAGAAAAGACCCTTCTGCTTCCCCTTCTGTTTCACCTGAGCATCACCTTGACTGCCATAAATTGCAGCTGACTAATGAATTATAAAGAACTCAAGCCAATTCTGGGAAAAAACTAATGTTACAGAGACTATTGGCTGTGTGACTGAACAGTTGTGTCCTTCAGAAGCAGTCTGATGGAGTGGGGAAAATCCCTGGATTGGCAGTAGAGAGAACCCTTTCTTTTCTTTTTTTTTTTTGACAGTGGTAACGTGTTTATTGGAGGGCTAAGTGGCATGTGAGCAAAAACAAAAAAAGATTTCACTGAATAGCGGTTTTATTTATTTTTTATATATATAAAGCTTTTTATTTACAAAACATATGAGTTATTTTTCAACATTGACCTTTGCAAAAACTTTTTTTCCCAAGTTTTTCCCCTCCTTCCCCCCACCCCCCACCCCTAGATGACAGGTAATCTAATACATGCTAAATAGGATAAATTATATGACAAATAAAATACATGTATACATATCTATACAGTTATCTTACTGCACAAGAAACATCAGATCTAGAAAGAGAAGAAGAAAAAACAACCTAAGAAGGAAAACAAAATGCATGGAAATATTCACAGAAAGCGTTAAAATGCTGTGTTGTGGTTTACACTCAGTTCCCACAGGCCTCTCTCTGGATGTATATGACTATCTTCATTGCTGAACAACTGGTTTGAATCACATCATTGTTGAAGAGAACCATGTCCATCAAAATTGATCATCGTATAGTCTTGTTGCTGTGTATAATGTTCTCCTGGTTCTGCTGATTTCACTCAGCATCAGTTCATGCAAGTGAGAGAACCCTTTCTGCCACAAACTAGGACATGTCACTGCTTCTCTCTGGGCCTCAGTTTCCCCATGTATATAATAAAAAGGCTGATTTAGATGATTTCCAAAGATCATTTTCCTAGAAGGATTCTGGGAAAGCAGTGAGTTAATTTTCTTCTGGCAGGCTACTATCTGTTCCTTCCCAGGTCATAGAGAGCAAGTCTAAAGTACTTTCTAGGAAATTATCTATATTGCTACCTCACCTTCCCTTTGTCTTTTTCTCCTCCATTTCTCCCCTCAAAATCTGGGGCTCAAAGAAGGCCACCAGCTAGATTGATGAGCAGAACTTGGAAAAAAGCAATATTCCTCTTTCACATATCAGAACATTAAAGTTTAAGGAAAACAACATGACTCAACCCTTTGAGATTTCAACATTAGGCATTATGACAGAATTAGGGGGCAAATTCAAGTGTCCTGCTTCCCAAGACAGCATATTTCCAGTGAAACTGCATAGTGTAATAAAAAGTGCACTGGATTTGGAATCACATCTGGGTTTGGATCTTGACTTTGCTACTATAAGACTTTGATTGGGTAATCTTTTTCTCAGTCTCTCTGTCAATCTTTTAAATGAGGGAACATATCTTTAAATTTTTTCTAGATCCAAATCTGAGCATCCAATTCTCTAACTGATTTTACCTACTTACCCCCAAGTAGTCTTCAAGTTCAGGATCCTAGCTTCACTTTATTCCTTTCCTCATTGTAAATCTTCTCTTCTTGCCCATTCTGCTCATTTAGCCCATAAAGGGAAAAACTGGAGAACACACCCGTGGGGAATCTTAAAATATACAACTTTGCTCTCTCATTTGAGTCTAATCTATGTCATTTTTTTCTGTATGATTCCTCAGTTGAGGGCTGCTCCTGTTGTCTGTATATATCTTAGAACATGAGCTCTCTGGCTGTTTGTGTGCCCTTGTGTGGGATGATGACTTTGAATGGGCTCACTGAGTTTGCTACTAGGAGGTGTCCAAGGGAGCAGAGGTGATTGAGAGAAGGGACTTGAACATTCATTCAACAGAGTCAATCTCATTATCTTCTGATTGCCTTTGGAGAATGAAGAGAAAAGGAAAGAAAGGAGAGAGACAGACAGACAGAGACAGAGAGGCAGACAGACAGATAGACAGAGAGGGACACAGAGACAGAGAAAGAGAGACAGAAAAAGAGACAGAAAGACAGAAAGATAGAGAGATAGAGACAAAGAGATCAAAACCCAGACCAAGACAGAGAGACACAAACACAGAGGGAGACAAAGACAAATAGAGAATCAGAGAGAGACAACTAGAGAGTCAAACAGAGATACACAGAGACAGAGAGACAGTGACAGACAAAGAGAGAGAGCAAAAGAGAGAGAGGCACAGAGAAAGACAGAAACAGACACACACGCACATACAGAATGAGACAGTGACAGACAGAGGAGTAGATAGAATGAGAAACAGAGACAGAGACTGAGACAAAGACAAAATCTCATACTTGCTGATTAGCTTTGGAGAATGAAGAGAGAAGAGAAACCAGGGGAGAGAGAGGAGATGGACAAGAGAGACCCACAGAGAGAGACAGAGCTACATAAGATATAGAAAAGGACAAAGAGGGACAGAGAGACAGAGATACACAGAAAAACTCTGGGCATTTGGAATATCAGCTCTAAATAAGCCAGTGCGAGAGGGCTTCCCAGGCTTCCCAGTCTTCCCAGCTTTGTTAAGGGAGACTTTCCGCCTTGGGTGCCGCTGGGGGGAAATTCCCTTTATTCACCTGTACGGAGGAAGCAGTCTGAACCTTGGAGGGGGGTTGCTGAGGCGTTTTCCTCAGCAGGGCAGCCAACCTTCCCCCAAGGCAAGGGGCTTCCTATCAGCCCGATCTCCAGCCAGTCCCTGCCTCCCTGGGGTGGAGCATGAGCCCAAGGCTAAACACTGCACAGGTGTATAAGTAGTGGGGCCTGGGTCCAGCTGCTGCACCTGTTCCAGGAACAGCCTCGCCCAGGTGCACCGTAGCTCAGGAGGGGCCACTGATCCCCGAAGTCAGATCATGAGCTCCTTCGATCTCCAGGGGCACTCCCCACCCCGCTGCAGCCCCCAGTTCCCCAACATTGGCCAGGAGCCCCCCGAGATGAACATCTATTACGAGAACTTCTTCCACCCACAGAACATGCCCAGTCCTCAGCGTCCCTCGGGCTATGATAGCAGTGGGGACTATGGGGCCACACCAAATCCCTACCTCTGGCTGAATGGGCCGGCTATCACCCCTCCGCCCTACCTCCCAGGCTCCAACCCCGGACCCTTCCTCCCTCAGTCCTATGGCATGCAGAGGCAGCTGCTGCCCAATGGCCTCGGGGCTACCGACCTGGGCTGGCTACCCATCCCTTCCCAGGAAGAGCTGATGAAGTTGGTGCGTCCACCTTATTCCTACTCAGCCCTCATTGCCATGGCCATTCACGGGGCCCCGGACAAGCGGCTGACCCTCAGCCAGATCTACCAGTATGTGGCAGACAACTTCCCCTTCTACAATAAGAGCAAGGCTGGCTGGCAGAACTCCATTCGGCACAACCTCTCTCTCAATGACTGCTTTAAGAAAGTGCCCAGGGATGAGGATGATCCAGGTAAGGGGATTAGAAAAATCACATGAATGGGCTGGAAAGACCATCTCTGTATTGAGTGACCTGAAGGGGTGTGTGTGTGTGTGTGTGTGTGTGTGTGTGTGTGTGTGTGTGTGTGAATGTGGAGGTGGTTTAAAGCCACTGAACCCCAATCTTCAACCCTACTAAGCAAATTTAGAAAATGAAGATTGAATACCTCTTCTTACTCCCCATTGAACCTCTAAAGATAAGAGAGAAATCCCATAGATCAAGAAAATAGATCCTTTTTGAGCCTGTCATATTTCTCTTATTTTAATTTAAGTATTTACTGACACCATGATGTGCATTCAGTTCCATATGAGATACTTTGCCTGGAGTAGTGAAGCTCTGGAATTCAGTAAGAAGCTCTGTTTGGAGTTCAAGGGATCAGGAATTTAAAGTTAGAAGGACCTTAGAGCTTATCTCATCCAACTCTGCTTCATTCCTTAGTCCCTTCCTTCCTTCCTTCCTTCCTTCCTTCCTTCCTTCCTTCCTTCCTTCCTTCCTTGCTTCCTTCCTTCCTTCCTTCCTTGCTTCCTTCCTTCCTTCCTTCCTTCCTTCCTTCCTTCCTTCCTTCCTTTCTTCCTTCCTTCCTTCCTTCCTTCCTTCCTTCCTTCCTTCTTTCTTTCTTGCCTTCTTTTTTTCCTTTTCTCTCTCTCCCTCTCTCTTTTTTTCATGTTACTTTTCTTTTTACTAATTAACAGGCATTTACTTTTTCTCTCTTCCTACTCCCACTACCCCTCTTGGGATTACAAATAAATAAATAAATAAACTAAAAATCATTGCAACAAATACTCATAGATAAGTAAAACAGATTTCCCCATTGACCATGTTCAAAGACATATGTCTCACTCTGCATCTTGCAACTAACTCCCTCACTTTCCAGAGGAGGAAATTAGAATCCACAGAGATTAAGTGATTTCCTAAAGTCATACAGATCATGAGAATCAGAGGTTAGACATGAACTCTGATTCTCAGTATCCAAGTCAGTACCCTTCTACCCATGCTACTGACTTTGTGTCCCTGGGGCAAATGGTTTTTGCCAGTCTGTGTCTTAGTTTGCTTATCTATAAAATGATAGCATTTAGACTCCCTGATGTCCTGTGCCTTCCAGCTCAGAACCCCATAAAAAATAGTGACACCTCTGATAAATACATGAGAAACAAAGAAGTGGTCACCATCCTTAATGAACTGCTTATTAAATTAAGGAGGGAAGATGAACATGTCTAGAGAATACTACCAGACAACTCAAGGGGAGAGAGTGCAAAACGTGGAAGCACAAATGTGATTCCCATCATCCCACTTTATTCCCTGACTATCCCCTTCTATATCGAGATTGGAGTTAGTTAGGAGCTTGAAAGAGCTGAAATAAAAATCTTTGTTCATCTTGGAGCATCATAGCCTTGGAAATTAGAAAGATATCTCACGATGAGCTTCTGGTTTATAGAAGAAATGGTTCAGAGAGAAAGCTTTTCATATTGGATCTTTCTGTATCTCAGCACCTAGTACAACAGACTTTGCACATGATAAGAGCTTTAAGAACATTTGTTGAAATAGAATTGTTGAGGGGGAAAGAATTCTGGGATCAAATCTCACTTATTAGCTGTGTGACTTTGGTTCAGTCGTTTAATTTAACATGTGAAGGCAATGGACTAGATAGCCTCTTTCTTTTTTTAACTCAAAGCCTTTGCTCTGGGGACTGGATTCAAAGCTCAGGGCTGCCCCATACTAACTGTTCATTACTGGACAAGTCCCATAACCTCTCTTACCTTCTGTTCCCCAATTGACAATGTTGACCTAGGTCATCATTAAGATTTCTTCCATCTCTAATTCTGTGATTCTATATCTACTAGCATAGGAATAGGCACATGATAAATACATACTTGTGAATGACTAGAATGCATCAGTCTATTTATAACAGCTGTCTTACATACTGCTTTAAAGTTTGTAAAGCACTTTATTATCCCATTTGTTTCTCAGAATAGCCCTATGAGATGATTACTGAAAGTGCTATTATCCCCATTATATCCACAAGTGAACTGAGGCTGAGACAGTTAGGTCATTCATTTTATGGTCAGCTATTAAGTGCCAGACACAAGTTTTGAACCTGGCTCTTGCTGACTCCAAGTTCAATAGTCAATGATTCCACAATAGAATCTTTGATAACTTTGGGTTTTAATTAATTGTGATTCAAGGGAAGGAAACCTCATTGTGTCTCTCTAGTTAAGATTTTTCCCCATTCTCATCAGGAAAAGGGAATTACTGGACTTTGGATCCAAACTGTGAGAAGATGTTCGACAATGGGAATTTCCGCAGAAAGCGAAAGAGGAAGTCGGATGTCACGTCCAGCACGAGCTCCTTGACCTCAGAGAAATCTGAGGACAGTCTCCTGTCTGGCAGCCCCAAGACCACGGATCCCCAGGACATGTTAGACAGTGCCTCTCCAGGTTCTGACAGCTCCCCAGGGAAGCGCTCCCCCCCTTCCCCATCAGCCAACCCATGTCTCACTGGCTTCCTGTCCACCATGACCGCCTATGTCAGTGGCTCCAACTCTACAGGCCGCTCAGGGGGGGCTCCTCCAGGACTCAGCACTGAGAGCCCCGAGAAGATGGGTCAGAACTTCCTGAGTTTCAACTCCTTTTCCCCCCTCCCCAATATTCCCAGCCACGGAGGTGGGGGTGACTGGTCCAACCCCATTCCCTCCAACCACCTTGGCTACAGTGGCTCTGTCCTCAACCAATTCAACACTCATTTCTACAACAGCATTAACACGAACAGCATTCTCTACCCCAGGGAGGGGACCGAGGTGTAGGAGCAGGAACAAAGTCCTGGGCAAGGACAGGAAGGGTTGAAAAGAGAGGGGGGATCGCTCAGTAGGTAGCTCTATTCATCCTGAGGTTTGAGAGTTTGAAGCTGGTCCAGGATTTTGTGGGTTTTTTGTTTGGTTTGGTTTTTTTGGGGGAAAGACCATGTGAAGGTTTAAATGACTTCTCCAAGGGTCTACAGCCAGATTTGAACTCAGGTCTTCCTGATTCCAGAACTAGCACTCTATCCATCATGTCACCTAGCTGCCTCTAAATCTGATCCAGAATTGATTTGAAAGGGTAGGAGATAAACGACTTTTTATCCACAGACTTGACTAAATCCATCTCATACACAAGTGTGCACAAACACATATAAACATACATAAGTATGCAAATGCACACAAAATCATAGATGTGAACCTTACTTAGGGAGCATTTATTGATAAGTGCTTCCAGGGGCAGCAGGTCTAGGCAATCCAGTTGGGGAAATATTGCTTCAGCTCTTGGGTTAGAAAACCCTAAAAGTTCTCATTTCCTCCTCTTTGCTCCCTGAGGGGAAATTCAGAACAAACTGGAAGGTCTAAGCCATAGATCCTGAAGCTGGTTGGACATACTGCTTGTTTGGCTCTAACTGAGGGCACCGAGACCTCATGTTCTTACTCTTTGGGGTCTGGAGCAGCATCCCCCACCACAAGTTCAGCATAGGGAGCCTGGGACCAGAGCAGTTTCCTTGCCAAAGAGAAAGAACTCCAGCCTCCCCATTGCCTCACACTTCCCAGCTAAGGGACCACCATTGCTAGAGAGCCCCCATATTAGTCCCTGCCAGGGGGTCAGGACAAGAAGTGCTATGAACCTGATAACCCTGACACTGCCAGTGTATAATTTCCCTCAAAGCCTTGCTTCCCGTGTGTCATGGACCACTGAAAACGTGGTGTTGGTGCTATCCAAGAGAAACACGAGTAGAATAAACCCTTCCTTTTTATAGCCAGAAATGAGGGGGAGCAGCTCCAGGGAGCACCTCCTCCCTCCAAAGTCCTGAAAATCTGCCAGATTCCTGCACCAAGTTTTAAGACAGCCGGCCAGAACTCTACCTACAGTGTTGTGCATTGTGACTGAAGCAGCCCTTCCCGGGACTGGGATTGTTTCATTTTGCTGTTTCTGTTGTTGTTGTTGTTTGTTCTTTTATGTTATTATTTTTGTATATGTTTTGTACTCTAAGCTTTCCTCACACACACAAGACATACTTGGAAGTATTTTTTATTAATAAAATCTTTGTGCAGAAGTGTGCGGCCTTTACTTATGAGGCAAGATTCTTACTGTTTAGGAGCAGCCGCGCCAAATCCACATCGGAAAGAGCCCCAAGCTGGCTGGCCTGGCCTGCCTGACAATGTCTGGGACAGAATAGGCTGGCAGGGAGAGGTGCGAGCCTTGAGGGCTGCCAACTTCCTCCAAACTCTGGGAGGGAGAGAGATGCAGACCTCAAATTAAACAGACAGCAGCAGATTTCCAACTGAGAGCAGATGGGAGAAGAGCCTGGGGGAAGGGGTTATTCTGAGCCCAAAGACCTTGAAGACATGTCTTTTTGCTTGGCACAGAGAAGGGCTGAGTGACACCCCAAGAAGCAGAAAATGTAACAATAACTTATGCATACACATGTTTTCTATACAACAATCCCACCTCTTGAGGTAGAATTAAACCCATTTTACAGATGGGGAAAATCAAGCTCAAAAATTTCCCTAAGTTCCTACAGCAATGCCAGAGACTGGATTGAAATCTGGGTAATCTGACTAAATTTCTTGCCTTTTTTTTAAACTATGCCATGCTACTTCTAACTAGCCTGCCAGCCATTGAATTAATAATCACAATAGCTCACATTTGCAGTACTTTGGGTTTACAGGGTGTTTTTGGATACATAAGTCCATTTGATCCTCACCATAACTTAGTGTGGTGGGCACTATTATTATCCCCATTTTACTGATGAGGAGAGAGGAGGAAAAAGAGAAGGGGAAGGAAGGGGAGGAGAAGGAGAAGAAGAGGGACCACATGGCAAAGTGGAAAAGGAATGAATTTGGATCCAACAGCTGATTTCAAATCCCACTCTCCCATTTACTCTGTTTGTGACCTTGAGAAAGACACAGCTTTCAGGGCACTGCTTACCTCGTCTGTAAAACCGGAGGGTTGGACCAGGGGTCCCTACAGTCACCTGTAAATCTGTAATCCTATGATTAGTTCAAGAGGTTCAGAGAGGCTAAGTGACTTGCTCAGTGTCACACAGAAAATCCCAAAGCAGGATTTGAACCTGTCTTCCTGGCTGAGTAAAGCATATTGTCCAATGTGCTTTAAAGGAACTGTGGGTGGGAGCCGTCCCTGGGGAAATTCTTCAGGGGTTCCCTGGCTTTTTGCACAAGGGGGTCACCAACAGTTCCCATCATGCTATCTGTCCCAGAGCATTCTGCATGAATTAAGTCACTAGCTGGTAGAATTGGGGCAGCTAGATGGGGCTCTGGATAGCATGTCCAGCCTCGAGTCAGAAGATTCATGTTTGTGGATTCAAATCTGGCCCCAAACAGTTGCTAATTGTGTGATCCTGGGCAGGGAACTTGTCCCTTTGTACCTCATTTTCCTCATCTGTAAAATGAACTGGAGAAGAAAATCACTTCAGGATTTCTTCCAAGAAAATCCCTAATGGGGTCATGGACCAGACATAATTAAAAGGACTGAAAAACAGTAAGACAAAGCTGGTGGAGCTAGATGAGAAGCCAGATGAGTTCTCCACACATGGTGCTATGGGTCGGTGTTTCTGGCAAATACAAGGAAAGTCTAGGTGAGGAGGGGAAAAGGTTGAAACAGAGATGAAAAGGACATTAAGGTCTCTTAGGATGCAGAATTGGGAGTCTCTCCTGTACTCAAGGTCTGAACCCAGAATTGTTATCTGTTCTCTATTCTTGAGGAGGACCATGACATTAGGGAGAGGATGCCACAACATGCAAGTGAATTGGATGTAAGTAAGAGAGGGCTTTGCAAGGTCACCTGCCTCACTTTCCCCTCCAGAGTCATCGGGGTCCAGGGGCAAGATATAGATAGTGATGACTGGAGATGACCCTTGATGCAGTGGGAGACCTTGACCTTTTTAAGCTAATCTCTTTTTTTGGGAGGGGGTGTGAGGCAATTGGAGTTAATTTACTTGTCCAGGGTCACACAGCTAATAAGTGTTAGGTGTCTGAGGCCAGATTTGAACTCAGGTCCTCCTGACTTCAGGGATGGTGGTAAACTAAGGTCTTTAACAGGTTTCAGTTTAATTTAGGCAATGTCCAGTCAGGGATTGAGGCAAAGATTGGCCTCTTTTTTTTTTTTTTTTTTTGCTTTTTGCTGAGGCAATTGGGTTTAAGTGACTTGCTCAGGGTCACACAGCTAGGAAGTATCTGAGACCAGATTTGAACTCAGGTCCTCCTGACTTCAGGGCTGGTGCTCTATTCACTGCACCACCTAGCTGCCCCAGATTGGCCTCTTTTACCTAGTAAAAAAAAAAAAAAAAACAAAAACAAAAATTCCACAAAAATATTTGTTTGCTTTTCCTTCCTCATGTTTTTTTCCTTTTTGTTCTGATTTTTCTTGCACAATATGACACATATGGACATAGATTTAAAAGGATTTTTAATCTATATTAGATTGTTTTCTATATTTAGTAGAGAGAGGTAAGGAGAAAATTTGGAATACAAAGTTTTACAAAAATGAATGTTGAAAACTATCCTCATGTGTATTTGGACAAACAAAATATTGTTGAGAAAAAATAAAAAACAGGAAGGCTTGAAGTAAAAGAAGTCAGGGAAAGAGTAGAGACAAAATAAAAGGGCAAGGAGAAATCAGGTACATTATTCAATATATTTTCTGGGGAAATATCTATCCTCTCCTGATTAGAAAAAGGGGATTTGCTCTTGGGAATAAAGTTGTTGAAGTTTGAGAAATGCGGTCAATCATAGAACTGAAATGATCTGTGATATAATAAGTCAAGAAAACTTGCTTCTAAGACATACCAGATATCTATTCCTGAGCCGCCCCCTGAACCTCCCAGTGCTCCTGGGAAACTCCTTAAAACTATAAATTACAAAAAAATCACTGACATACACTGCTAGAGGAAATTCCTCTCCAGTTCTCTATATTGATGAAATCACCAATTTTAGTTTAAAAGGATGTGGTAGGATTGTGGAGTGGGGCAAATAGGTTATATCAAACCACCTCATTTTCAAGTGAGAAAATATGCTCACAAAGGAAGGGATTTATTCAGTGCTAGTACCAGAACTAGAAACCAGGTCCTCATGGCTTCTTACAATGTATGTAGCTATCAACCAATCCATTTGTTAAACAATGGTCATCTAAAATCCAGGAGGCTTAGATTCAAAGTCAAATGCTCTTCTGATAGCTAGCCATGGGTCAGCTCTTCAAGAGAAGGCAATCCATAGAGCTAAGAGAAGAAAAAGGATTTGAAGAAAGTAAGTGTTCCATGACAAAGCAGAAGGTGGGCTTCTGGCTACTGCAGAAAGGAACACTACTCCTGTGGGTAAGGCAAGGAGGGGATAGAGAGATCAATCAATCAATCAATCAATGTTTACTTGACATTTGCTATGTGCGGGGAATTCTGCTAAGAGCTGGGGATAAAAAAAGAGACACAAGATAGTCTCTGCCCTCAAGAAGCTTACAGTCTAATGGGGGAGACCACATGCAAATAAATATATACAAATAAGCTATACCGAGAGAAAAAAGGAATTAACAGAGAGAAGGCACTAGAATTAAGAGGGGTTGTAAAAGGTTTCCTATGAAAGATGGAATTTTAGTTGGACCATTAAGGAAAGCAGGGAAGTCAGTAGGCAGAGTTGCAGAGAGAGGTGTGAGGTCCTAATTGTGGGGGTCACAGAGAGAAAATGTTTGGGGCAGAGACATAGAGTGTCTTGTTCACTGAAACAACCGGTAAGCCTATGTCATTAAATGCAAGAATACGTAGTGGGGAGTAAGGTATAAGAATGGAAAACTAGGAGGAAGGGACTAGGTTATGAAGGGCTTTGAATGCCAAAAAGATCTGCAATCAAGATCCCCAATTGTCTGTTATTCTCCTGCCCAGAATTTAAGAGAGAAAACCACAGCCACACCTGAGCTACAACACAATAAATGCCAGCCAATTCCTTAACTCCCTTGGCTGTGTGGTGTGAGAAATGTTTCCTGGCTCGAAGTTCCTGGTTGAAAAGCATAGTGTTCACAGGAGGATCAGTCCCAATGAATGCTGGGATGGAGTCAAGAACTAGGATTTTCCCCATTTGCTCATCCTTTCACCCCAAAAGTTGATGAAGTCAGTCAATGTTAATGTCATCTATTCCCAGCAATATAGTAGGTAGGAACTGTGTGGAGAATGAAAGAAGGGTAAGCCCATGAAAGGTATGATGGAGAGAAGGTCATCCTTGGTGGCAGGAGGAACTGGTTTTGATTTCTGCATCTGACGTTTGCTAGCTGGGTGTCAGTCATTTCACCATGCAATGATCCAAATGGCTCTCTATGACTACAGGTTAAAGACAGATTGATGATCTGTATCATCACATACGAGGAGTTGCCACACCAGGAGATATTCAAAATAATGAAAATGCCCTTCAACAATCACCCCCATTTTATAATTTAGTAGGAAAAATCAAACAAACTCACTATAATGCTATTTATAATTTTTGTGGAACTAACCCACAAATGCAATTGGGAATTGCATTCAGAGAAGGAATATTAGTGCATAACAGAGAAATCAATGAAGGCTTTCTGTTAAGAGGTAAAGAATGAAAGTTTAAGGAATAATAGGACTTAGATAACAAAAAGAATTAAAATGCAAACCATCTAGCATAACATCCCTTTCTACCTTGTTGTAGCTAACTAATGTTAATGAAGAATTAGAAGCAACAACACATAGAACCTTACCAGAACTAGATCTTGCCATTTGCAATATCTTTTGAGTTCTGTGAATCATGCAGACTGTGCAGGTTAGAGATAAATTCATTTTTCAGAAAAATCAGTTTCTCTCTCCATATTGAAGGTAGAGACCTCCAGCCCCTACTATAATTTGACAAGATTATTTAGGTCACTCAAGGAAGGGATTCAGAGACCCATCAGAAAGTATGCAAGAGTTTCTTGACTGTCTATGCACTTAAGTAGGAATCATTTCTGTACTTTTTCCTATTTCATTAATCTTAAAAAACTCAACATAGACATATTTTTCCCCAGGCAATTAGGATTAAGTGACTTGCCCAGGATCATACAGATAGTAAGTGCTAAGTGCCTGAGACTGGATTTGAACTCAGATCATGACTTGAGGGCTGGTGCTGTTTCACTGAACCATCTAGCTGCACCTACATAATGTTTTAAGATGCTCTGCAGTCTTGTGAGATAGGTCATGCAATTATAATTATCCTTACTTTATAGATGAGAAATCTATGGTTCATAGAGATGAAATAATTTATCCATCAGTATTCAGCCAACCAGCATCAAAGGTGGGTTTGAAGCTAGGCGTCTAGACTCAAGTTAAGTGCTCTTTCAACCACATCATGTTAATACAGACCAGATTTCCATGGTGCCAAAATAGTCACTTTTGAGGAGGTAGGAATCCAAACTTTGAGTTTCCCTGTGATCAAGGATGGTACCTTCCACTGATTGTTTATATAGAGTTAGGTTGGTAGGGAAGGGAACTAATATGTATTAAGCACCTATTACAAGCCAAACATTTCACAAATATTATCTCATTTAATCCTCATAATCAGGGTGGTAGGAGCTATTATCATTCCCATTTTATAGTCAAGGAAATTGAAGCAACCAGAGGTTAAGTAACTTACCCATAAAGTCAAAAATTTAGTGTTATTAAGTTAGTTAGCAAGTGGTAGGATTTACACCCTGGTCTTCTTGATTTCAGGCCCAATACTCTCTCCTTTGACCATGTAGCTGCTTCCTAAATTGATAAACCCTATGGAAACATGGAATGTCTATAGTGGAACAGTCCCACAGGTTCCTTAGTTCCACCTTTCCCTATTACTGACAGGGAAAGTAAGACCCAGTGAGGGATAAGGACTGGCCTAACATCTCCCTTTCAGTTCTGAGCCTTCCTAGCACCAGATTCCTCAAAATTACCATGGCCAGAGAAGAATTCGAACCCCTTATCTCATTAGACAGTCAGATAAAAGGATGGAGATATAGCCAGCTAATCTAAGTGTCCCTGTTTGAAGAGATGGGAGAGAGGAGAAAGCATATTGGAACAGAATGGGTCAGAAAGTAACATGAAGTTTATAAGATCATAGATTTTGAGTTGGAAGGGACTGAGGGGTCTTGTCCAAATGAACCCAAATCCCTTCAATTCAAAGCCAGCTTTCCAAAGCTGAAAGTCAGGTCTAGTCCCTTTAAGTTGGTCTATTACAAAAGAGCCCACAGCTAGTGACTAGATTTCTGCATGCTATAAAGGAGTGAAAATGGTCTGTGCATTCAATAAACACATTTCTTATCCCTAGATTTGGCCTTTACTCAGCCCCTGCCAAGATGAGATGATTCTAGCCCATGGCATTCCCAGCACTGCCTCTGCCTTTCCCTTTCCCCACAGGGGCTGAGTCTAAAACATGATGAAATTGTCCATTGTTGCCAGCACTCTCAATGCTTCCTTTGTGGTTTCATGTGACAGAAATATTGCGATGTTGCAGACATGAATTGCTTCTTCCCGCTTCCATCCCAGTGAACGACTAAGGAGAAGATGCGATTGCCCAGGTCAAAGTTTCAGCTGCCCAGGAACAATTCAGATGGCAAGCAAAACTTTCCTTGTGCCTAGAGAAGCAGGAGAGCCCCAGGAAAGGAAAATTAATTCAATAAAACTTACTGACTTTTGAAAATTTCCCTCCCCTTTTAATCTGAACAAATAGCTTGCGCTAATGGAAAGGATATAGACTTAAATGAGAAGAAACCTGAGGGGTTTAGGGATTGGGGTGGGAGAGATGGAGTTTCTTGCAGGCCACCATCTGGTTTCTTCTGATTTATGTAATTATTCTCATTAACTAGGTACTAAGTACTGTTGTTTCCGTGCTGCTGGAGGCCTGCAAGTACCACAGGAACTATCTAAATTTGGCTCCCTATAAATTTGACATTCTGAGACAACACTCCAGTTGTCCTGCCCTAGTTATGATTACTCTGGTACAAAGCATGATTTTTAGAAGTTGACAAGCTCATTTAATATATAAGTGATTACTGCATCAGGAAAGAACAAAAAATCCAAAACCTAAAATCTTTTTCCAAAAAGTCTCAGCAATTCCCCAAGTCCTAAAGAAATGATGCATTTATCTAGTATTCCAAGCTTCTGGCTCACTGGTCAAAGGACTTTGGAACTTGAGTCTTTTGGGAATTTAAGAAGCTTTTTCTATCGATCCCAAATCTGCCTGAAATATTTCCTGTTTTAACCCTTCTCAGGTAGCTATTCTCCAGCAAATGACTCCGCTGTGCTAGAGAAGCTCCAGGGGATTATTTCTATTTAAAAGAAGACCACTAAAAAAACAAACAAACAAACAAACAAAACAAAAAAAAAAAAACAAGCTAATTCCCTCTGGACAGAAGGACTATTTGACTCAGAAAACAGTAGCTTTTTATAATAAAACTCCTGAGAGTCTGCAGGAAGCAAAAGTCAACCTGGATTATGTACAATACTGCCAAGGAAAATTCCTTTTACAAACAAAAATAAGGAGGGATTCTGTCAATTCCTGCTTGAATGCCAAGGTTTAGGACATGGATGGAATAATGAGAAAACTATTTAACATATTAGAGTTCTTTGAAACAATCATGTTCTAAGACAATGATTCTCAAAGTATGGTCCAGAGAATCCTGGGGGTCTCTGAGGGTTTATAAATTCAAAATTAGTTTTTATTTCTAATATGGTAAATATCTATAAATATAAAGCCTTTGACAGACCCTCAATAATTTTTAATACTATAAATATTCTGAGAAAAAAAATTGAGAATCATTTTTCTAAGCCACAGGCATCTTCAAAGTAGATAAGCAAAACAAAACAAAGAAACAAACAAAATAGGGCCTTTTATATTTTCCTAGAATTATCATATCACCACATACACCTGATCCTGGAACTACAATTCTAGGTGGGAGAACAAAGAAGACAATTTGCAAAGAGTTTTTTTTTAAAGTAGATCCATGATGCTCTTATCCAATAGTGGCTTTTAAAAATATATATATTTTAAGCTTAAATAGAAAAATAAAAAGAAAACATTGCCATTATCCAACAGCCTTTGAAGTTGCTTTGATTCAAAATGGAAAGAAACTGGGATGGGAAAAAGTTATTTAAACACTGGTTCTTGACACTGCAAATAGGATCAATCCGTCTTCAAAGCTCCTACTATCTGATTTAAAGCCAAAAGAAACCTTAGAGGTCTTTAGTGCAACCTTTTCATTTTCTCATCTTTTACTCTCTCCTTTATTCTTTCTTTTGTTTTTAAGCTTAACTTAAGCCTTTTGCTTTTATCATTATTTTCAGACATATCTCTCCCTACTGCAGACATTCATCCTACCTTGCAGGGTTGTTATAAGATTCAAATAGATAATAATTGTAAAGTCATTGACCTAGTGCTTGCCACATATTAAGAGCTATAGAAATGTTATTATTATTACTATTGTGCTGCTGCTGCTACTACTACTACTATTTTTACTAACTTAATACTACTATAGCTGCTGTTGCTACTACTATTATTACTGCTACTATGACTACTAACTACTATTACTATTAACCATTATTACTTGTGCATACTAACTACTCTTACTATTAACCATGATTACTTGTTCATCAGGGAGGAAAAAACACTCCAAACCCTAAAATACTTTTCTAAAAAGTCTCAGCAATTCCCCCAAGTCCTTCAGAGATGATAAGTTTACCTAGTACTCCAAGCTTCTGGTTCACTGGCCAAAGGACTTTGGAACTTAATCATTTTGGGGACTGAAGAAGCTTTTCCCATTGATCCCAAATCTGCTTGAACTATTTGCTGTTTTATTCCCTTTCAGGTACCCATTCTCCAGCAAATGACTCAATCATGCTACCATTACCATTACTATTACATCTACTGCTCTAATACTAATTACTACTACCACTACTTGTATTACTAATACAACTACTATTCTAACTGCTGTTGCTATTATTATTACTACTAGTATTACTATTACTACTACTATATCACGAGCTTTCCTTTATAATAAAGAAAATAATAGCCAAAGCCAATGGACACATTAACTACATCTGATAGTGTATACTATCAGACATAGTCTCTCACTGTTCCATAGAGGTACATGTCCATATCTCTCCTCTGAGAAAAATATTGGTCATTTCTGCATTTTGTAGGTGAGAAAATGAGGTCCAAAGAAGTGGTAATTTGCCCCAAATTCTACAAGTTGTAAATAGCCCAGCCAGTATTCCAACCCAACTCCTCTGATTCTACAGCCAGTGTTCCAACATCAGAGGCAGCTAAGTGGCTCAGTAGACAGAGCAATAGACCAGGAATCAGCATCTTGAACCAGGACTTGAGTTCAAATCCAACCTTAGACACTTACTAGCTAAGCGATCTTAAGTAAGTCATCATCACATTTATCCCATTCATTTCCTCAACTAATATCACCTACCTAATAGGGTTGTTGTGAGGAACAAAGGAGATAATTATAAAGCACTTAGTGTAGTTCCTGGAACATAGCAGATAATTAACAAATGCTTTATTTTCTTTTTTCATTGTACCAGGGTGCCTAATAAAATGAAATCTGTCATTCATACTCAGGGCTGTGAAATGAACATAGTATTGTGGAATGTGAACTAGAGAGAGGTACAAGAAATTAGACTGGCCACTAATTTTTATTATATGTGAGACCCTAAACAAGATGATCAGAACAAGCCTAGCATATAGTAGGAGCTTAACAAAGGTTTGATCAACTACGCTGTTCCTTCTGTGTGAAGAGAAAATGCTTGAGTCTGTTGTTTGTTAGATTCTTTTCAACTCTTAATTCTATGGAATATCAGTACATTTCCTGATCCATTCAGGGAATATGTGAATGTTCTGACTCAATAATTGTATTTATTTTTAAAAATTTTTTATTTACAGAACATATGTATTGGCTAATTTTTCAACATTGACCCTTGCAAAACCTTGTATTCCAAAATTTCCCCCTCCTTCCCCCCACTCCCTCCCCTAGATGGCAGATAATCCAATACATGTTAAATATGTTAAAATATATGTTAAATCCAATATATATATACATATATACATATGTAGGTGTGTACATATTTATACAATTACATTGCTGCACAAGAGAAATCAGATCAAGAAGGAAAAAAAAACAAGAAAGAAACAAAATGTAAGCAAATACCAATAGAAAGAGTGAAAATTCTATGTTGTGGTCTACACTCAGTTCCCACAGTCCTCTCTCTGTGTGTAGATGGCTCTCTTCATCACAAGATTATTGGAACTGATCTGAATCATCTCATTGTTGGAAAGATTCACATCCAACAGAATTGATCATTGTATAATCTTCTTGTTGCCATGTACAATGATCTCCTGGTTCTGCTCACTTTGCTCAGGATCAGTTCATGCAAGTCTCTCCAGGCCTCTCTGAAATCATCGGGCTGGTCGTTTCTTATAGAACAATGATATTCCATAACATTCATATGCCATAATTTATTCAGCCACTCTCTAATTGATGAGCATCCATTCAGTTTCCAGTTTCTAGCCACTACAAAAAGGGCTGCCACAAACATTCTTGCACATGTGGGTCCCTTTCCTTCCTTTAAAATCTCTTTGGGATATAAACCCAATAGAAACACTGCTGGGTCAAAGGGTATGCACACTTTGATAACTTTTTGAGCATAGTTCCAAATTGCTCTCCAGAATGGTTGGATCCATTCACAGTTCCACCAACAATGTATCAGTGTCCCAGTTTTCCCACATTCCCTTCAACATTCATCATTATCTTTTCCTGTCATCTTTAGCTCAATAATTTTAGAAAATATTCAGGACTTAGGTCTGGTTCAAACTGATTCACTAGGTATCTTTAAAAGTGTGATTGTAAACTCACAGTACAAGAAATAATTAATATTTGAATTTAGTTTGAGACTCAGCAAATTCATGTAGTTATTTCTGGTTTTTTATTTATGGTTCAGATGGCTTCAAGTAAGAGCTGTAATGGAGCATTTAGGGACACTTCCCAACAAGAGTTATTGTCTTTTGTCCTTAAGAATTTTTAAACCTTGTCCAATGCTTGATCTTTTTAATGATATCACCAACAAATAGTCATCTATGCTGCCTTTGGCTACTTGAGGAATGGGAAACTCAGAAATAAACCATTTCATTTTTTGGAGAGCTCCAAGGATAGGGACTGTACCTATGATTTCATTAATATAGGGGCTTCCTATAGCAATTCCTTTAGCAATTCGGATCAGCATCTTATCTGTAACTTAAGAGTCTTAAAGAATAGCCTTGAATTCCAGGAGGGATAGTAGTTTCCCCAAGGTCACACAGCTATCATGCACTAGAGGAATCAATTCTTCCTGGCTTCATGTCCAGCTATAGACTAAACCACTGGGGAAATATAGAGTCTTCCAGGCAAAATATTTACCTGAACTAGCCAGCTGTTACCTACCTACTGCAGCAAAACAGTGAAATTCCCATCAGACAGAATAAGGAGAAATTACAGTAAGTAGCTTATACTTATCCTGAAAAAAGAAGTTAGCCAGAAACCAAAGGATACTAGGGAAAGAGGCAGGCAGTAAGCCAGGGCACAGTAGCCTCCCAGCATAACCAGAGCTAGTGCAGTGCCAGGGGAGGAATGTGTCAGCAGGTATCAAGCTCAGAAGGTTCTCAGGGCTATGAAAAAGTTTTGGGATAGAAACCTTAAAAGTCCTGGGAGAAGTAAGGGCCATCAACTATGGCAGAGCTATAGTGATAAGATTGAGACATCCCAGGGTTTACGCTCTATCCTGAAAGTCCAGAAAGGGACCCAAAGATCTGCTGACCTGTCCTCAAAGAACCAGCTTGAGAAATGGAGAACATAAGAACTCAGAAAACCCAAGACAAGACAAGAAAAGCCAGCTAACTAACCTAAAAGTTTAGCAATGGGGAGAGGCTGGCCTTGGCACAAAGCTCTAATTCAGGAAATAAAGCTAGAAATTTCAAAAGAAATAATGATTTGTGTCAAAAATTTTTATAGATCTAGAGATCTAGAGGGGAAATTTTGGAATACAAGGTTTTGCAAGGGTCAAGATACTCAAAAGGAAAAAATGGATTTTCAACAAGAAACTGTACAATGCTTAGAAGAAAATGAAGAAAGAACTCCAAAATTAAATAAAAAAGTTTAGAGAAAAAGAACTTGAAGTACAATAAGCAACCTCAAAGAGAAAGTGGTAAACCATGCCTAAGAATTAGAAACCCTGAAAACTAGAATAGACCAATCAGAAATCAGTGATTCCATATAAAAGAAAAAAAGTATTAAAATAAAATAAAGGGATTGAAAAAAAATGAATGTATAAAATAAATACATGAACATAAATCTGATGTAAAAAATCAAAGAAGCTGACATGAAAAAGTCAAACAGATAATTTAATAATCAATAGACTCTCCGAAAAATAGTGTTAAAAATAAAAGGCCTAGATACCATATTTTAAGAAATCATAAATGAAAACTCCCAAATTGATTAAAACCAGAGAATAAAGCTGGAAAGAATCATCTCCTGAAAAGAATCCCCTAATGCAAAAACCTAGGAATATCATAGCCAGTGTATATATTTTAAAAACATAGTCAGAATCACACAAGACCTGGCAACTTAAAAAAATAAGTCTTGACATATAAAGCAAAATAAAGAAGCTTATAATCAAAATGACTCACCCTGAAAAGCTTAGTAGGGGAGGAATGTATCTCTAATGGAATAAAGAACTTGCAAGCATATTAAATACATACATGAGTTCAGAGAAACCCAGAAAGGTAAATTTATATGAACATTTGAAAGGAGCTGTATATTAATGTAGTACTAACATTCTTATAGGGAAAGAAGAAACAGGTGGCTCTTAAGAATTTTAAGGTCTTCAAAACATTTAAGAGAGTTAAATAAGAAACTGGTGGGTCAGGGGTGGCAAAAGGAAGCATGCACTAATGCAGAAGAAGAGGGTATAACTGGTTAATTCTTGTAATTACAGTGCAGAAGAAGTACACAAAATTGACATCAACAGAGAAATAAGCAGAGATATGTATGTAATGGTAGTAGAGTTGGGGTAGAAAGAGAGGATATAGAATTAAGATGAAGGTTAATACAGAGAAGATAATAGAAAGAAAAATAAAAATAAAACTCTTTCTGATCCTAAAGGAAAATAGAAAGCAAAGCAAAGAAAGAGAATACTAGGATCTAAGAGGGTACCTTAGATTATCTAAACAGTAAGAGAATGGCTGAACAAATTGTAGAGAATCAATATAATATAATATTATTGTGCTGTAAGGAAAGATAAAAGGTAATTTCAGAGAATTCTGGGTAGTATGAATTGATACAGAGTGAAGGGAGCAGAACCCATGAAAACAATTTATACAAAGACAGCAACATTTTAGAGAAAAGCAACTTTAAAAGACTTAACTTCAGGCCTTAAAATGATCAACCACAATTCCACCAAGAAGACTCATAATGAAATGTTATTCCCCTCAACAAAGAAGGGATAGTTTCTGAGTACAATATATATATATATATATATATAGAGAGAGAGAGAGACAATATATATATATATATATACACAATATATATATATATATTGTATATATTGATATATGTATGTGAGTGCATGCACACATATGTATATATGTGTATGTGTGTTTATATGTATATATATGCAAAGTGAGAGATGGGGGAGGGAGGGAAGAAGGAAGGGGAAAAGAGAGGGAGAGACAGAGACAGAGACAGACAGAGAGACAGAGAGAAGAGAGGAGAGAGAGGGAAGGGGGGAGAGGAAGGAAGGAAGGAATAACTAATCTGGGAATTTATTTTGCTTGATTCTATATATTTGTTATGAGGCCCAGTTTTGACTCCAAAAGACTGATGATGAAACACTCCTCAGCAGAAAGACAATGGATAACAGGGATAGATTATTAGAACGCTATTAGAAATTATTTCTCTCTTCAATGGTTTTACTTAATTGTTTTCATTGTTATAAAGGAAGGCTTTGTAGGAAGACTATTGGGAATTACTGTGGTTTAAAAGGAGGAAAAATATCAATAATATTTTTGGTATAAATAAATGTCAGATTACTTCCATGATTCTGTGATCTCATCAATGTTGGTGGTCTCTCCAACCCAGCAAGATTGCAACCTGTTCATGCTCTCTAATATTAAAAGCATTAAATGTCTACCTTGTTTATACAAAATTATATAATACTCATTACTTTTATATGATCTGGAATTTCTTGTCATTTCACAGTAATAATATTGACAACTCATTTTAAAAGAAGAATGTTTAGTTTACCAAGAGCCCCTCCCCAAATAATAAATTTATGATATAACTAGTACCATTATTATTGTTCTGAATTCACTATGCAACAGTATGAAAGATATGGGATCACTTAGGCTAGAGAAGAGCAGATTTATAGTAGACATAAATGGTAGAAACACAAATAGCCACTGAAATAAATCTAACAATCATTGACACCTGCATTTTTTCAGGTGCTAACATTATCATTTTTATTTTAAAATGTTAATTCCAAATTTTCTCCCTTCTTCCAGCCCCTGCCCCATCCATTGAGAAGGCAATGATACTCATTATTTATGTGAAGACATGCAAAACATATCTACATTTTATCCATGTTATCAAATAAAAAATAAAGCAAAAAGAAAAAAAAAGAAAAAAGACTTCAACTTGCAGTCGGAGTTTATCAGTTCTCTCCTTGAGTTTGACAATATTTCTTTTATCATGGAATATTCTTGTGCTATAAGAAATGATGACCAGATGAAATCAGAAAAACCTGGAAGGACTTAACATGAGCTGATGCAAAGTGAAATGTACAAAGTAACAGCAATGTTGTAAGATGACAGCTATTCTCAGCAAACAATAATCCAAGATAGCTCTGAAGGATTTATATTAAAAATGTTATCTATTCATCCCCAAAGAAAGAACTGATGGAGTCTAAATAGAGACTAAAGCATATATATATATATATGTATGTATGTATATGTATATATATTAAATTATTTTTCTTGAGGATTTTTTTCTGTTTTCTCTTACAAAATATTATCATGGAAATGTTTTGCATGACTACACATGTATGTTCTATATTGAATTGCTTGCCTTGTCAATGGAGGGAGGTAGGGAGGAGAGAAGGGAGAGAATTTGCAATTCAAAGGTTTTAAAATAAATGCTTAAAATTGTTTTACTTGTGACTAGGGAAAATAAAATACTAAATAAAAAGTGAGGCTTCTATCAAGAAATTTGCTGTAAAATGTTTTTCTTAGTTCCTGGCTTTCCTTCTAATATTTTCTGCATTGGTTTTGTTTGTGCAAAAACTATAATTTCAGATAATTACAATTATTTATTCTACTTCTCGTGACCCTCTCTATTTCATAAATTCATCTCTTATTCATAGATATGATATATATTTTTGCCATGCCCTCCTAATTTCTCATGGTATTACCTTTTGTGTCTAAATCACATACCCATTTTGTCCCTATCTTGGTACCCCATGTCAAATGTTGGTCTACCAAACTGTTTTTCAGTTTTTCCAGAATTTTTTTTGGGGGGAAGGGGTCAGATAGTGAGTTTTTGTCCCTATAGTGTGGATATTTGGCTTAACCAAACACTAGATTATAGAGAATATATATATATATATATATATATATATATATATATATGTATATATATATATATACACACACACACACACACACACATATATATGTGTGTGTGCGTGTGTATTCTTTATCTTGTATATATAATATATTCTACTAATGAACTATTATATTTCTTACTGCTAGGTCACATTCCATAACTATTGCCCCAGATATTCTTGACCTTTTCTTCTTCCTGAGAAATTTTTAAATTTTTTCTAGCTCTATAAAATATTTCTTTGGCAGCTTGGTTGGTATGACACCGAATAAGCAAATTAATTTAGATAGAATTATAATTTTTATTATATTGGTTTGACCTTACTCATTAGCAATGAACATTTTTGCAATTGCTTACATCTGCCCTATATTTGCTTGAAGAGTATTTTGTAATTTTGTTCATATAGTTCCTGGACTTTTCTTGACAAGTAGATGCCTAAACATTATATATTGTTTATAGTTTTTATTTACTATAGCAGAAAAATAAGTCTGGGATACTGGCCGTAATGATAACTATAACTAATCTTTATATAGTCTTTTAAGATTTTCAAAAGTTTATATGTATTGATTTTGTATGTTTTATATACATATAAGCAGCTAAGTGGCTCAGTGGATAGAGCTCCAGAACTGGATTCAGGAAAACTCATCTTCTTTGGCCCCAGAGTTACTAATGTGTAACCATGGGCTAGTCACTTAAATCTGTTTTCCTCAGTTTCCTCATCTGTAAAATGACCTGGAGAAAGAAATGACAAACTACTCCATTATCTTTGCTAAGAAAATTCCAAATGGGGTCATGAAGAGGTGGGACATAACTAAAAAACAACTGAGCACCACATGTGGTATAGGCAGTAAATGATGCAGTAGATAGAGAACTTGAATTATTGTCAAATATTTCCTCAGGCACTTCCCAGCTGCATGACACTGGGCAAGTTTCTTAAATTCTCTGCTCAGTCTCCTCATCCATAAATGGAAATAATAATAATTCCTACTTCAAAGGGTTGTCTACATATGTGCTATATAAGTTATACTATTGTTATTATGATGTTGTCTGGACTCTAAACCTGAGTTTTTATTTTATGATCATCTAGTTAAAATAGACCATTCTCCCCTATTGAATAAAAACTCCTTGAAGGTAGGACCTGAGTATCTTCACCACCAGTATAGCACCTGGAAAACATAATAGATAATTAATAAATCATTTGTTGGTTGATCATCTAAAACTGATAATAATTCTTTTATAGACTATGTCATTATCTACTAGCTCTCAGACTGAAAACAGAAAACCCCCAGAATGAAGAAAATTTTTAGAGACTGAAGCAGTGATGTGCTGGGTTTGGAGGCAAGGATATTTGGATTCCTGGCTCTCCTACTGTCTCTCAGAGTGATCTTGAAAAAGTCATTCTCCTTCTATGGACCTCAGTTTTCTCATCTATAAAGAGAGGGTTGGATTAGATTGTCTTCCAGCCTTGAATACATGGATTCTCTTTAATCCTGAGCTCACAGAAGGCTGCTCTAAGTGTCATGTGTTGTATTCTGGATGGGTGTCCCGGACTGCTCTTTGTCTTGTATACCCTTTTTGTAGATTTGCCAAAGAAAGAATTGGCTGTCGGGGTAGTGTTTGGTGTTGGGTACACGTTGTTGAGCAGCTGGAATTCTTGGCTAAGACTCCTCCAGTGTGTCCTTTGGATTCCTGACCTGGACTCTTTTTTCTAATTTCAGCCTATGTTTTTGCTGCCACTGGTACCCAAGAGCAGCGTGTCCCTGGGAGACAGAAGTAGGTATTTCCTGATGTCCTCCAGGAGCTAGGAAGAAGAGGTAAGGATGCCTGTTTGTTCTGAGCACACTGGGCTACTCTGTGGCCATATAAAGAATAATCACAACCAGCAAAGATAAACACCCTAAGGTGTGATGGCCTGAGAGAGAACACTCTAGTGTCATCTGTGGAAGTGGGCCTGGGGGCTGGGCAGAAATAGAAGTCACAAAGTACAACTTCTGTGGTTCTCTTATGCCCTACAGTGAGGGGCATAAGAGAACCCTCCTCTACAGGTGGGCTTGGGCAGAGTTGGCAGGATGTTACAGGGTATTCATCCATGACTCCGGACCCCAGGTCTGCCATCAATTCATTATATGATGTTCAGCTTTCTGAGATTTAGCTTCCTTGTCTCTAAAAATGTTTCCATCAAAGCTCAGCTCAAATGCCAATTTTCTCCAGCTGTTACTGCTTCCCAAAAAAAGTTACCTTGGATTTATTTTACATATATTTTTCATCTTCTTCAATGTATATGTTGTCCACCCCATAGGATGTTTATTTTTATTTTTCTTAATTATATATAAACAATTTTTTTACATTCAAAAATTTTATGTGTTCCAAATGCTCTCTTTTTTCCCTTTACTTCTTGAGAAGGCAAGCAATTTGGTACAGATTATACATATGCATGTATGTAAAACATTTCTATATTAGCCATATTGGAAAAGAAAATAGAAAAAATAAAAACCCAATATTAATAAAGAAAGTAAAAGAAATATGCTTCAATCTGCATTTAGAATCCATTAGTCCTTTCTTTGGAGGTAGATAGTACTTTTTTATCATGAGTTCTTCAGAATTGTCTTAGATTATTGTACTGCTGAGTACAACTAATTCATTCACCATTGATCATCATGCTAGTTACTCTGTACAATGTTCTCCTGGTTTTGTTCACTTCATTCACTATAAATTCATTTAAGTCTTTCCACGTTTTTCTGAGAATATCTTGTTCCTCATTTCTTATAGCAATAGTATTCCACTACATTCATATACCACAACTTGCTTAATTTTCAATTTTTTGGTACCACAAAAAGAACTAGGATGTAAGTTTCCTAAGGGTCAAGATTGATTACTTTTGTGAATCAAATCCCAAAGTCTGATGCATAGTTGATGCTTAATAAATACTTCATGATTGGCTATAACCCTAACCCAGCCTCTAATAGCTACTAGTTATATGATCACAGATGTGACTACCATCATCTCTCTGAGCTTCGGTTTCTTTATATGTAAAACAGTGATAGGGATAGCTTTAGTAATAATAATAATAACTTCTAGCATTTATGTACCACCTACTACATATCAGCCATGATGCTAAATATTTTACAAATATTATATCATTTGAGCTTCACAACCCTGAGAAGCATATATTATTTATCTCTGTTTTAGAGAAGAGAAAACTAAGACAAATCAAAGTTTAAGTATAGTCACTTGGTTCATGGCCACACAGTATATGAGGCAGGATTTGAACTCAAGTTTTCCTGACTTCAGAATCAATATTGTATACACTCTTCCACCAAGGCTCCTCTCACCTATCCCTTGGTAGGGATCTTGGAAATCATTTAGGCCACCCTTTATATTTTACATATACAGAAACTGAGATTGAGAGGAAATAACTAGGAAAGCCAAGGAAACATTGATTGTAAATAGTAGAACCAGAATTCAAACCCATCTTGTAGACATCATCATGGATTTAAATCTAGGATGGTCCTCAGAGATCATCAAGTTCAGCCTCCTCATTTTACAGGTGAGGAAACTGAGACCCAGGGCAGTTAAGTGACTTATCCAAGTTGACTCAGATTGTTAAAATAATACTTGAACCCTGTTCCTTTGACTCTAGAGCTAGTATTCTTTTTTAATTAAACATTTTCAAAATACATGAATAGATAATTTTCAACATTCACCCTTGCAAAACCTTGTGTTTCAATTTTTTTCTCCCTTCTTTCACCCCACCCCTTCCTCTAGACTGCAAGTAATCCAATATGTTAAATATGTGTAATTCTACACATATAGAATACATATTTATACAATCATCTGCTGCACAAGAAAAATCAGATCACAAAGAAAAAAATAAGAAAGAAAAAAAAAGCAAGCAAACAATAAAAAAGATGAAAATACTATGTTGTGATCCACATTCAGTCCCCATAGTCCTCTCTGTGGAAACAGATGGCTTTTTCTCTCACCAGTCCATTGGAACTGGCCCGAATCACCTCAGTATTGAAAAGATACAAGTCCATCTGAATTGATCGTCACATCTTCCTGTTACTGTGTTCATTGTTCCCCTTATTTCATTTAACATCAATTAATGTAAATCTCTCTAGGACTCTCTGAAATCATTCTGCTGGTCATTTCTTTCTTTCTTTCTTTCTTTTTTTTCTTTTTTTTTGCTTTTTGCTGAGGCAATTGGGGTTAAGTGACTTGCCCAGGGTCACACAGCTAGGGAATGTTAAGTGTCTGAGATCAGATTTGAACTCAGGTCCCCTGACTTCCGGGCTGGTGCTCTATCCACTGCACCACCTAGCTGCCCCCTGGTCGTTTATTACAGAACAGTAATATTCCATAACATTCATATACCATAATTTGTTCAGCCACTCTCCAACTTATAGGCATCCATTCAGTTTCCAGTTTCTGCCACTGCAGAGCAAGTATTCTTTTAAGGATTTTAAAGTGCTCATATTTCAAATCCATGTCTCTTTCAATTGTGCAGGCAGATTATATTTCTCATAAGAGCCAGATCTTATATTATAGTGCTATTAACATACCAAAGCAAATAATCTCTTCCTGTAATATCATAACAACTTTCTAGTATATATATGTATATATATATATACAATATGTACATACACATATGTAATATATTATATTAACAATCCTGGAGGCAGGAAGACTCCTCTTCCCGGTTCATATATGGCCTTAGACATTTACTAGCTGTGTAACCTTGGGCAAGTCACTTAAGTTTCTTCATCTGTAAATTGAGCTGGAGGAGGAAATGGCAAACTGTTCCAGTATCTCTGACAAGAAAACCCCAATGGGGTCATGATAAGTTGGTCAAAACTAGAAAGACCACTAAACAACTAACTCTCTCTCTCTCTTTCTCTCTGTCTCCCTCTCTGTATCATCTATCTTATCTTGTCTTATCTATCTCTATTTATCCTGTTGATTTCTGTCTGTTTCTTTATCTATTTATCTATGTATCTAATATCTATTTATATATCACCTATCATCTATCTATCTATTCATCTTCTATCTATCCATCTATCTATCATCATTCTACCTCTCTAACTTTCTCTCTATTTTTTTTTTTTTTTTTTTGCTTTTTGCTGAGGCAATTGGGGTTAAGTGACTTGCTCAGGGTCACACAGCTAGGAAGTGTCTGAGACCAGATTTGAACTCAGGTCCTCCTGACTTCAGGGCTGGTGCTCTAACCACTGCGCCACCTAGCTGCCCCCTCTCTATTTTTTAAAAAGGGGGATATAGTAAGACTAAATTGACTTGCCAAGAGTCACATAAGCTAGAAAGTGTCAGGGTTTGGACCAAGTCAGGTGTCCCATGTCTCACGCTCTTTCCACTGTCCTGTGGTGCCTTATCTCATCTTCTGCAGATCTCAAGACTTCCCTGAGGGATTTGCATCCTGTTACATCAGAGTGATGGGGCCAAGAGGAGTCACTCAGGGGGCACCTGTGCACTGAGATATGTTGACATTGAGTGATAATATGGAAATGAGGTCTCAGGATTGTAACCTAAAGCAAGTACAGCTGAACAAAGCAGAGACCAGGGAACCAGACTTGAGGACTGTCCTGTGGTCAGCCTTGGCTGAGTGACAGAGACCCCCTCCTCAGTGGTAATCCTTTAATGCTTTCTGGTTCTCAGGTGTGGCAGGTGAGGTAGAGCCCCTTCTGTCATCTACCCTGTCACCTCCAAGGAACATTAAACAAAGCACTTGTTCTGTGGGGTGAGGGTTCAAATATGTTGGTGAGAGCATCTGCCAGAGACAATAGAGACTAACTCCTCTGCCCTGCAGAGAATGGCTTGGCCTTCTGGCAGTAACAATCCAAGTTTGTGGTGGCTTTTGTGGCCATTTTCCTGATTTCATGCAAAACAGTGGATTTGCATTATTATTTGGACTTCCAAGATTTGAAGCAACCTTAACAGATCAAGGACTTGCCCACAATTGGCGGGCATCACAAGTAGCTCAAAGGATGAGCAAGACAGGATGGAGGGGAGGCCCCACCTACTTACCTTTCATGAGTTTACCTCCTTGCTGTGTCCTAAATTTAGCACCCCATTTACCTTTCTTCCTACACCCAGTGTTTTTGCACACTGTCCCCCTATGTTTGGAAGGTCTTCCCTCCCAACTTCTGTATTACAAAAGTCTTCTTTTCCTTAAGACAGCTCCTATTCTACCACCCTAATTGAAACCTTTGATTCCTTGGTTATAAGTGTTTATCTCAGATTTTCTTATCTGTTTATGTATTGTGTCCTTCCAGATGGAGCATTAATTCCTCGAGGGCAGGAAGTGATTTTCATTTTATGTTTTGGTACATAGCATAGTGCCAACACATTGGGACAGTGACTGGATGTGAATTCAGGTGAGGGATGCTCTTTTTTCTGCATGTTCTCTGCACTTTTGCAGTCTTAGTTGCCTAGAGCTCTGAGAGAGTGACTTGCCCATCTTCCCATGATCATGCTTCAGATTTGAACTCAAGTTCCCCTGGATCACAGGGTGACCCTCTATCCATTCCACCATGCTGTCTTATAAGGACATGATCTTATGCAGAGTAGGTGCTTAATAAATTTTGTAAATCATTGCATTGAATTAGAGGGAGTAATTTTGGTAGGATGGATGTCCTTGGATTTTCACTACAGATCCATAATAACTATTGTCATAGATCATAGTTTCAGAAGCCTTCTTGTCCAATTTCTCCCATTTAACAGAAGGGGAAATTGAGATCCAAAGGTATTAAGCAACTTTTCTGAAATACAAGCTCATAGCAGAGCTATAATTAACTCCCAGTCTCTTCAGCCTATAATTTGATCTAGACCAAAAGAAGAGTAGCCATTGGTTAAAATGTAGAAGCTAGGCCAGACAGTGGATGGAGCACTGAGTCTGGAGTCAAGAAAACTCATTTTTGTGCATCCAAATTTGGCCTCAGACATTTACTATCTTTGTGACCCTGGGCAAGTGCTTTAACCCTGTTTGCTTTAATTTCTTCACCTTGATCCCAAAATTGTGATATCATTGGTCCTCTGAATACAAAGGACAAACCCAAACTGCCTAAGATTTTATTACCACATGAAAGTGATGAGTATTTTATAATTTCTACACCCCCCCACTAGCACTATTAGTGCCAGTAGTAGCACTGTTGCTGCTGTGTTTCTCTCTAAGATGGTGTGGAGATCACCCTGAATTTCCAAAAGCGATACTAGAAGAATATTAACTTGGGTAGGTCACCAAGTTGGAAAGATTTGCTTTGAGTATCTACTGTATTTGCTGTCTAAGGACTGACTAGTTTTAAGTGTTCTACTAAATATTTTGCAACCAAAAATATAAAGATGATGTATTTTCAGGTTTAATCTGCTTTATTAATGTAACCTAGATTTCTCTTTGAGCATGCCCAGTTTGCCTAACATTGATCTTGTTGTGTCCCCTACTATGTGGGTGAGGGTAACCTCCTCTGACTTGCTTTTTGCTTTTTTAAAAATTGGTAAGACTGTCATTCATTATTTTCCAGGGCCTTCAATTTGCTTTGCTCAGCATGGACATCATGAACTGAATCAATGAGATGGGAAGGGGAAGCATTCCTCTGCTTATCCTAAATTCAAGAAATAGGTCTAGTGGTGTTTATTTCTGTTTTATGTTTGTTTATCCTCATTTTTTTGTTATTGTTCAGTCATTTTTCTGTCATGTCTGACTTTTGTGACTTCATTTGGGGTTTACTTAGCAAAGATACTAGAGTAAGTTGCCATTTCCTTCTCTAACTCATGTTATAGATTAGGAAATTGAGGCAAACAGAGTTAATCAACTTGCCCCGAGTCACACAGCTAGTAAGAACTGAGACCCAATTTGAACTCATGAAGATGAGTCTTCCTGGCTCTAGACACAGTAATCTATGGACTGCACCACTCAGCTACCCACAGTTACCTATGCCATAAGTAATCCTCATGGGAAGAATTGATCAAGCCATGGTGAATTTGGAGCCAGATTACTGACATTCTATTCTCTAAATCTTAATTTAGACAATCAACAAAACAATAAATCAATCTTAAATTTGTAGCATTTGCCAGTTGCTGAGGTATAAAGGGCCCATTACACTGAAAATTTAAAAATTATCTCAGGAGAGTCAGTTTCAGACTTCTCCAGCATACCCCTGAATCTAGTTAATGTTATATGAAGATGCTGTTCATCACTAGATCATTCTCTAGAAAATGAATTCTTGGCACCATAGCAATACACAATATAATGAACAATGCTTTTCAATGAGAATGGACCAAAATGGTAAAGAAACTTAAGTCATGTCAAGGAAAAATTGGTTGGAGGAATTAGGATATTAGGGAGACCCAGGGAAGACATGATCATTGTTATCATTTATTTCAAAGCTTGTTGAGTGGAAGAGGGATTCTGCTTGATGATGAAAGAGAAGAATTGGGATTAATGGGTAAAAGTCACAAGTAGTCAGATTTCAGCATAAGGTAAAAAACAAACAAAAAAAACAAACAAACAAAAAAACAATCTTATTGACTTTAGCTGCCCAGAGAAGCAATCTGCTGCACATTAGGAACTATAAGTATAGACCAGATACCTGCTTTTCAAGGACATCACAGAAAGTTCCTTCATGAATAAACTGAAGATGAGATCTGATTTTTTTTAGAACACTATTCTTTATACCTTTTTTCTTTATACTTTTTTCCCATTTAGATAACATTTTTTATTAGAATAAGAGCAACTCAGCATTTTTTCCAAGTTACCTTGGTTTGTTAGTCCCAGGGTGAGTTTCACTATGAGTAGAAAACAAATATGAGAGAGGGACTGAGGCTTATTCCTTATTTTATAGAATTTTTGATGTGTTAGTAGTAATCAATTTTTATTACATGAATTAAAAGAAAAACCAGTTTCCACTACATTTGACTAAGAAGTTGAACTATCCACTCTTGAGAAATTAAGAACCAACCTTTCCTTTCCCAATTATTTTGTGAGCAAAATCTATTTTTATGACTGAAATTATAAGAATAATTCTCTCACCCAAGTATATCACATGCATATTTTAATGCAAATGTGTTACATGTTAACATCACTTTACTTTCAGAAATAGCTTTTAAATAGATAACTGCTTTTCAAAACAACACATTTATCTATGCATCATTTTAACCATTTGCAATTAATCTTCTTTCCTTTTCTCCCTTCCCAACCCTATTCCCAACTTGCTGGTTAAACCTAATTTAAAGGATTTGCAATATGATAAAGACTAATTGTGAAAATAAATATTGTTAAGTAGACTGTAATGGAATAAAAACAAAGGGAGAAAATGATTTAAGCAACATAAGTTGTGACTCTTCAGCAAGCCAACTACTTTCTTCTTCATATTTGCAAAAAACCTTTACATACATTTTCTTTGTATTTGTTAGTGAATTTTTTTTTCATTTCTCCTGAAAGAATGGCAAGGACTGGTGAACCCATTTTACAGAAAGGTAAAATGGGCCACTTGTTTTTATTAAACATGCTAATGATGATTCATTTAAAACAATAGATATCCCTTTTCTAATTCCTTTGATTGTGTCCTCAAATAATACTCCTCCCTTGACTCTGCTTCATATCCCTCTCTCTCCTCCCATTCACTCTAAGAGTATGGTCTATTGCTCCTAGTCAATCATTTCCTTCTTGATACACAGGATAAGCACTAAACGATAATCACAGGGCAGTAGTAGGGGTCGGAAGCTAAATTTTTTTCTTGTCCTCTTTTCCCTGTGGCCACAACATGAAATTCTGACAATTGTCCTCAACCCTGCTTTCCATAAACATCCATGACCCTTCCTCACTTGCCACGAGCCCAGTAATGCATTCTGCCCTTGGCCAGTATATAATGTAGTTAATCTGATGTATGAGTTACCCATTTATTATCTGAATTAACTTGATACTCATTTACTACCTGTGTGTTCTCTATACATCCAGCTATATCAGCATATCTACCTTGATTGGAGGGCAATGGAGTTGCAGAGGTCCTGTTTGTGGCAACCATCCAGTATTGTGACCAAATTCAGGCCAAGGTAGTTAAATTTGGGTTAAAAGTGCATCTTTAGGCCAGTCACTTTCCCTTCTGTGCCTCAGTTTCCTCATATTTGAAATGAAGAGCTTTTCTAAAGCTTTTAGTAAGCTAAGGCCCCTTTCAGCGCTGTAATTCAATTCAATTTTTTTTTTTTTTTGGTTGTTGTTGTTTTGGTAAGGAGATAAATATGGAAGCAAAATACAGAGAGGACACACTAAAGAGTCTGGGCCTTTCAGAGAATCTGAGAGACTTCTCACAGATCAAAAATATTTTGGTTCAATCCACCAAACATTAATTATTCATGATCAATTAATTAGAATGTATTTATCAAGTGCCTAATTTATGTCAAGTCCTATGTTAGGCTCTGTGGTCCAAAGACAAAAAATAAAAGATCCTTAATCTAAAGAACTTTATATTCTAATAGAAGAAACACCTATAAGTAGAAGTGAGTATAGAGATAGACCTGTGATTTCAGTTGTATGGGGAATTGGAAACTCCCTCTAACAACGTATGTCAGCACTTAAAAAATGTTTATTGACTGTCAGCTTCTATATTGGTACCAAAAATGAAAAAAATAAATAAATAAACTATTTCCTCAGACATATATCAGGGGAAACAACTTGCATATACATAAAATGCTCAATGTACACATAGTATGCACAATATATACATAGTATACACAAAATCAATACAAAATATATAAATATATCTTGTATTGATTTTGTGTGTATATATATGTGTGTGTGTGTGCATATATATATATATAATATGTGGGAGCATATATATATATAATATGTGGGGGTGTATATATATAATATGTGGGAGCATATATATATAATATGTGGGGGTGTATATATATATAATATGTGGGAGTATATATGTAATATGTGGGGATATATATATATATGTATATATATAATATGTGGGGGCATATACATACATAATATGTGGGGCATATATATATGGGGTATATATGTAATATGTGGGGTTATATATATACATATATATGTATATGTACATATAATATGTGGGAGTATATATATAATATGTGGGGGGTATATATATATAATATGTGGGAGTATATATCTGTAATATGTGGGGATATATATATATATAATATGTGGGGGTATATATGTAATATGTGGGGAGATTTTATATATATATATATATATATATATATGGGGCATATATATAACATATGGAGTATATATATATATATAAAATATGTGGGAATATATATATATATAATATGTGGGGGCATATATATATAACATATGGGGTATATATATAATATATGAGATATATATATATATAATATGTGGGGGTATATACATACATAATATGTGGGGGTATATGTATAATATATGAGGGATATATAATATGTGGGGGTATATATAATATATGGGGGATATATAATATGTGGGGGGATATTTATATGTGTATGTATATATTTACCCACACACACATTTTTCATTTGAGTGGGGAAGCAGTATTAGCTGAAGGGATGTGGTAAGTGGGGAGAACATTCAGGACTCTTCTCATCTGAAAGTAGAGCTAAGCTTTGAAGGAAGCAAGGCATTCAAAAAGGCAGAAGAATTGAAGCCAGAGTTCATAACTTCTTTCTGAACCTCAGTTCTCTTATTTGTAAAGCAAAGGGGTTAGAGTTCTGGCTCCCAGGACACTACTGTGTTTGGAGAACGTCCCCCACATCCTGGGATGACTGAAAAAGTTCAGGAATAATATTTGGCAATCGCCACAAGGCTGTCAAACTGTTTTTCCCCCTGTCGTTGTCCCCTCCCCAAAAGAAACCCTACAGATGGTGATAACATGGTTTCTAGGATGGCAGAGTTGGCATCTGGTCCAGTTTCAGTAAATCCTGCTTATGCAAAACTCCCTGGGAAGCCAAATTATCTGGAAAAGGTCCCTGTAACTAAAGAAGCTGAAGTTGTGTCTCCCAGGCCACAGAAAGCACTTGGGTCAGAGAAAAGAAAGCTTGGAGGAGTGTGGCTCCCTTAGATAATATTCAGTATTTTGAAATTCCTCTGATTAATCAGGAAAGGGAGGGAATTAAATACTGGCTCCATTGTGAGGGCTAAATGACCATGGGCATAATTTGCCTAGTGATAAGATTGATGGGTAGTAATGATATGTCTGGGCTCAGCCTGCCTTTTCATGTGGATTGCTACTGAGGTGAATAAGCCTGGAATGTGTATCACTTATTCCATCACAGCTGCCTGCAGGTTTCTTATAGAATCTGCTTCACTGGAAGGAATAATAAGGATAATTTTAAAAAGTTTTATCATAGGTCTTGTGATTTCTTCAATGCAGGGAGGAACTTTATCAAAGGAAACTGGCATTTTTCCTGATACTTCTAGTCCTAGGGAGTTCTGGAATACACTAAGGGTGAGGGACTTACCCAGGACAAGAGCCATTAGTGTCCTTGCTAGGTAGCCCTGGATAGAGGCCTGGGCTAGCCTTGATTCCAGCCTCGACATTTTCTAGCTGTCCATCCCCTTCATCTCCCTCAGGTTCATTTTCCTCATTGGTGAAAAAAAAATAAGGGGTTGATGATAGCACCCGTATTTCAAGATGTTTGTGAAGGTAAATTTGAGAAGTGCTTTGTAAAACTTCAAATGCTATATAAATGTTAGCTATTCAATATTCTCATGTCCCAGAGGTAGGCCTTGGTTCTAGGTCTTCTCTTGATGGTGAGCCCAGCTCTTTATCCACTCTGCTATGTAACTTCTCAAAAATGCCAATAAAACTACTATAATATAAAATAAATGCCAACTTGCATTTTATGGCCCTTTATCTCATTATCTCCCCCACTTTTCTTCTTACAACAACTTTGGTGAAGTAGGACAGATTGGAATTGTTAGCCCCATTTTATAGAGGAGAAATCTGATGAATAAGAAGTGAAAAGACTTAGAAAAAGTAATAAAAGCAGAGACTAGAGTCTTGGCTTCCTTCAAATCCCCATGCCCCAACATAGTACTATGAATTTTTTTTAGTTTCCCCCCCCAACACTTTGTTTTTCCTCTTTTTACAATTTTTTATCCAAAATTTAAAAAGAAAAATAGAAAAAAAAGAAAAAACATTGCCATGTACACAGCAGATACTGAGAGGATTCAAAATATAAAACAAAAAATTTCTATTTCAAGAAAGCCTATATAATAATTACTAAACATTTTTTCAGCTGCCCATCTTTTCTTTGCTTCTTTGTAGGTTTTCTATTGTTCTCAGCTGTGCATTTTTTACTTTATTCTTTTCCCCTTTTTCCTCTCTCCCTGCAAAGAGAGACATAATTAAGTGCAGATATATTTATAGATACATATACTATATACAGATACAAATACATATATATGCATTTATATTTATATATTTTATTATATTTATTATAATATTTATGCATTTATATGACACCCGTGCTTATACATACACTTCTATATACATACATATACATATACATAGACTTCTAGAATCACAACCATAAGCACACATATACACTCAATGTAAGACTGTACTATGCTTGTTTGTCCTCTGTTGCTCTGAAGGTGAATAACATTTTCCGTCATAAATGCAAGTCTTTCCATATTCATAAAACTCCACCAACTCATCTTTTCCTATACCACAGCAATATTCCAACCTCTGTTATTCTAAATAGGACAGGACTTTTCCAAAGTCACTCAGGAACTTAGAGACCCTCCAGTCCAATCCCTTCTTTTTATTGATGGTGAAACTGAAACCCAGATTCTTGTTCTTAGTTGAATTATTATAATATTATCAGAACTAAAAATTTTTTAAATTAAGTAATCTGATTCCAAATCTAATATTTTCTTTATTCAAAGTCATAACTTGGGCAGAGTAATTGTAATTTTATCCTAAGGTCCCCAAAATATAGGGGCATGTTCCCCCCCACATGGTCTTATCAAGCCTTAGGCTCTTTGCTAGTCCCATTATGCAGCTTGAAGACTTCTACTCTCTCACTCCATCCCTCCATTGTGCCTCATTTCCAAGGGTCCTCCCACCCCTGTGTCCTTCTCTCAGGTTCTAGGGTACAATAAGAACCTTTTTTTCCCTAGGAGTGAAAGGAAATGATTAGTGGTATGCTTTCCTGCACTGCCACTTTCTGACTTCCATTTTCTTCTCCTTTATTTACTTTTAGAAGTTGAAGGTTCTGGGATACAGATGAGACTTTATCAGATGGGACTGAACTTTTTGTCCTACACATAATGAATATAAGGGCCATCTCTTCAGACCTACCCTAGATAGATAACTAAGGACTTCCCAGGAGCACAGGTGACATGCTTTTCATCCCCACCTGCTCCTACTTCCTCTGCTACTAATGGTCTCCCCATTATCAGTCTCTGCAGGCCTTAGAATCTTTGTCCTTGTCCGACACAGCAGTAATGTGGGGTCACCCCCCCAAAGGATCCTTGTGTATTAATTACATCTCTCTCAGAGATCTCTCTACCTTTACCTAAGGTCTCAGCATCAATACAACCATATTTACCTTCCCTGCCAGAATTCTTATTGTAACTTTGCTTCTGCTGTACACATTTTATTTCTGATTCCCCAAGACCTTGGTGAATATAATGAATATTTCATATGAATGGAGGCTAGAATGGGAAGGGTACAAGGTGAATCTAATAATTAAAATTCACTGAAATACACAAGTGTGAGGAATAAAGTGCATGGAAAAGGTGGAAAGAAGAGGATGAAATTTAAGAATCTAATACAAACCTAGAAAACATTAGATTAAGAACATCACATGCCATCCATTATTGTTATTGTTCATATTTCCAGGTTTTGAAGAGGACCAAAGACATCACAGGTGATGACTTGCACATGAATTGGATGTAAGTGAGAAGGAATTGTGCAAAGTCATCAGCCTCACTCTTCCTTCCCAAGTCATTGAACGTTTAGGACAGCACTAAGAGAAGCTTTAAATAGATACTTAGATATGCTGGGTCACATCATAAATACACTAGGATGGCAAGAAGAAATTACCTTTCAAGTCTATGAATAGGGAAATAGTTTCTTCATAACCAAGGGTTTGAAAAGATTATATGAAGCAATAGACAATTTTGATAACATAAAATTGAATAGTTTTCACAAATAAAAGCATTGCAGCTAAGATAAGAGGGGAAAGAGTTAACTGGTGGAAAAATCCTTGCAGTATATTTCTCTGATGAAATTCTCATTTCTAAGACATATTAAAAAAGTGATTCAAATTTATTTTTTTTTCTTTAAATTTCTTTATTTAATATTTTTATTTTCCCCCATTTACATTTTTTATTAAAGCTTTTTATTTATATAACATATATATGGGTAGTTCCCCAACATTGATCTTTACAAAGCTTTCCATTACAAATTTTACCCCCAGTCCCCTCCCCTCCCCTAGATGGCAGGAAGTCCACTACATGTTAATAATGTTGAAATGCTTGAGAAGTTATGCAAGAAAAATCCTATCTACAAGAAAAAAAAAAGAATCAGAGAAAGGCAACACAATGCAAGCAAATGTCAATAGAGATCATGAAGATGTTACGTTGTGGTCCATATTTCATTTCCCTCTCTCTGGGTGTATATGGTTTTCTTCAGTGAACAATTGGAACTGGTTTGAGACAATTCTTTGTTGCAGAGAGCCATGTCCATCAGAATTGACCATCATGTAATACTGTTGTTGCTGTGTATGATGATCTCCTGGTTCTGCTCGTTTCACTCAGCATCAATTCATGCAAGTCCCTCCAGGCCTCTCTGAAATCGTCCTGCTGGTCATTTCTTACAGAACAATAATATTCCATAACATTCATATACCATAATTTATTCAGCCATTCTCCAATTGATGGGCATCCTTTCAATTTCCAGTTTCTTGCCATTACAAAAAGGGCTGCCACAAATATTTTTGCACATGTGGGTCCCTTTCCCTCCTTTAAAATCTCTTTGGGATATAGGCCCAGTAGAAACACTGCTGGGTCAAAGAGTATGCACAGTTTGACAACTTTTTGAGCATAGTTCCAAATTGCTCTCCAGAATGGTTGGATCCGTTCACAGTTCCACCAACAATGTATTAGTGTCCCAGTTTTCCCACATCCCCTCCAACATTCATCGTTATCTTTTCCTGTCATTTTAGCCAATCTGACAGGTGTGTAGTGGTATCTCAGAGTTGTCTTAATTTGCATTTCTCTGATCAATAGTGATTTGGAGCAACTTTTCATATGACTAGAGATGGTTTTAATTTCATCATCTGAAAATTGTCTGTTCATATCCCTTGACCACTTATCTATTGAAGAGTGGCTTGAATTATTATATATATGAGACAATTCTCTATATATTTTAGAAATGAGGCCTTTATCAGAACCATTAAATGTAAAGATGATTTCCCAATTTGATGCTTCCCTCCTAATCGTGTCTGCATTTCTTTTGTTTGTACAGAAACTTTTTAACTTAATATAATCAAAATTATCCATCTGGTGTTCAATTAGGAGTTCCAGGTCCTCTTTGGACATAAATTTATTCCATCTCCACAGGTCTGAGAGATAAACTATATTATGTTCCTCTAACTTGCTTACAAAGTCCCTCTTTATATGTAGATCATGAACCCATTTAGATCTTATCTTGGTATGTGGTGTTAGGTATGGGTCAAACCCTAATTTCTTCCACACTAGTTTCCAATTTTCCCAGCAGTTTTTGCCGAATAGTGAGTATTTATCCCAAAAGCTGGGGTCTTTGGGTTTATCGAATACTAGATTGTTAAGGCCACTGATCGACTGCTCTATTTCTTAGCCAGTACCAAACGGTTTTGATGACCGCTGCTTTATAATATAGTTTTAGATCTGGTACAGCAAGGCCACCTTCATCTGCCTTTTTTTCATTAATCCCCTTGAGATCCTTGACCTTTTGTTCTTCCAAATGAACTTTGCTACTATTTTTTCTAGATCTGTAAAATAATTTCTTGGGAGTTTGATTGGTATGGCACTAAATAAGTAGATTAGTTTGGGTAGTATTGTCATTTTTATTATGTTTGCTCTGCCTACCCATGAGCACTTAATATTTTCCCAATTGATTAGGTCTGATTTTATTTGTGTGGAAAGTGTTTTGTAATTTAGTTCGTATAGTTTCTGACTTTTCCTTGGCAGATAGATTCCCAAAAATTTTATCCTATCATCTGCTATTTGGAATGGAATTTCTTTTTGCATCTCTTGCTGCCGAACTTTGTTGGTAATATATAAAAATGCTGATGATTTATGTGGATTAATTTTGAATCCTGCCACTTTGCTAAAGTTGTGAATTGTTTCTAGTAGTTTTTTAGTTGAGCCTCTAGGGTTCTCTAAGTATACCATCATGTCATCTGCAAAGAGTGATAATTTGGTTTCTTCATTACCTACTCTGATTCCTTTTATCTCTTTTTCTTCTCTTATTGCTAAAGCTAACATTTCTAATACAATATTGAATAGTAATGGTGACAGTGGGCAGCCTTGTTTCATTCCTGATCTTATTGGGAATGGTTTTAGTTTGTCTCCATTACATATGATGCTTGCTGATGGTTTTAAATAGATGCTACTGATCATTTTAAGGAAAAGCCCATTTATTCCTATACTCTCTAGTGTTTTTAATAGGAAAGGGTGTTGGATTTTATCAAAGGCTTTTTCTGCATCTATTGAGATAATCATATGGTTTTTGTTAGTTTGGTTATTAATATAATTAATTATGCTGATACTTTTCCTAATATTGAACCAGCCCTGCATCCCTGGTATAAATCCTACTTGGTCATAGTGTACTATCCTGGGGATGACTTTCTGTAATCTCATTGCTAATATCTTATTTAAAATTTTTGCAAGTGATTCAAATTTATGAGAATAAGAGCCACTCCCCTATTAATAGTTGGCCAAAGAAAATGACAAAACAATTCTCAAGGAAAAAAGAATAAATCAATAACCATGCTAAAAAAATGCTCCTACCAGCCCTGAAATCAGGAAGTCCTGAGTTCAAATGTGACCTCAGACACTTAACACATCCTAGCTATGTGACCCTGGGCAAGTCATTTAACCCCAATTGCCAAAGCAAAAAAGCAAAAAAAAATTCTCCAAATCACTAGTAATTAGAGAAATAGCAATTAAAGAAATGCTAAGGTTAGAGTTTTCACCTATCATATTGGCAAAATTGATCCTAAAGAAAAATAAATTTTGGAAGCTGTGGAGAAATGAACAAATTGGAATTGATCTAGCCATTCTGGAAAAGCCATTTGGACCTATGCACCAAAAGTTAATAAAATGAGCATACTCTCTGACCCAGCAATCATTACTTGGCTTTTATCCCAAAGTGAGTAAAGAAAGAAGAAAAGGTTTTATTCCTGGAAAATATTTATAGGAAACTTTTTGGGTGGCAAAAAAACCAAAAAATAAATGAAGGGAAAACACATCAACTAGGGAATGGCAGAACAAATTATGATATATGGATATGATGGAACATAAGATGTGTTGTAAGAAGCAACAAAAGGGGACAGTTTGAGAGAAACCTAGGAAAGAGTATATGAACTGATAACAGAGAGAAATGAACGGAACCAGGAGAACAATTGTCCCATAACAATTAACACTGTTAAAATGTATTATTAATTAATTAAATGTACAGTGTTAAAATGAAGTCAGATGACTTCAAAATTATGATCAATGTAATCAACATGAATTCCAGAAGGTCTGTCTGGATTCTACTTACCTCCTAGCAGAGAGGTAATGGGATAAAAGAAAATTTTTGATATAACCATTATGGCCATTTATCTTATTTTACAAAGCATATATGTTATAAGAATTCTGTTTTTTTTTCTCTATATTTTTTATCTTTCCCCCCATTTTGAGGACCAGAGAAAAGGAGATGGGAGAGAGAGAGAAAAAAATTGTTAATAAAGAAAAATGGAATTTAAAATGAATTCAATAGAAACTAATTCTGCTTGCATTAGATAAGTGAGCCTCTACCCTTTTTTGTTCTTTATGTCATGGAGGATTTGAAGTCATGTCCAAAGATCTAATAATATTCTTATATTCTCCCTTGGTCAGACTATTTCTGAAGTATTGTTCAGATTAATTGATTTAGATCCAGTGGCTATATTTTAGAAAGGGTTTTGATAAAGGGGGGAATATTGAAGGAGGAGAACCAAGAACATCACTCATGAGTATTGAAAAAATCTGAGGAAGACAGATAGGGACATGATAGTGCTCCTTAAATTTTTAAAGAATTATCAAGTCAAAATAGATTTATGGTTTAGACATAAAGAGTGATACCATAAACAAATTCGAAGAACAAAGGATAGTCTATCTCTCAGATCTGTGGAGAAGGAAGGAATTTGTGGCCAAAGAAGAATTAGAATGCATTATGAAATGCAAAATAGATAATTTTGATTATATTAAGCTAAAAAAGTTTTTGTACAAACAAAACCAATGAAGACAAGATTAGGAGAGAAGCAGAAATCTAGGGAAAACTTTTTACGTACAAAGGTTCTGATAAAGGCCTCATTTCTAAAATGTATAGAGAATTGACTCAAATTTATAAGAATACAAGCCTTTCTCCAATTGCTAAATAGTCAAAGGATATGAACAAATAATTTTCACATGAAGAAATTAAAATCATTTCTAGTCATATAAAATGCTTTAAATCACTATTGATCAGAGAAATGCAAATTAATACAACTCTGAGACACACACCTCTAAAGTGACAGGCTAAGATGATAGGAAAAGATAATTAAAAATGTTGGAGGGGATGTAGGAAAGCTGGACACTAACACATTGTTGGTGGAGTTGTAAACTGTTCCAACCATTCTGGAGAACAATATGAAACTATGTCCAAAAGACTATTAAATTGTGCATACCCTTTGATCCAGTAACATCACTACTGGGCTTGTATCCCAAAGAGATCATAAAAAAATGGAAAAGGACTCACATGGGCAAAAATGTTTGTAGCAGCCCTTTTTGTGATGGCAAGGAACTAGAAACTGAATGGATGCCCATCTGTTGGAGAATGGCTGAATAAGTTATACTATATAAATGTTATGGAATATTATTATTCTATAAGAAATGATGAGCTGGATGGTTTCAGAAAGATCTGGAGAGATTTATATGAACTGTTGCTAAGTGAAGTGAGTATAACCAAGACAACATTGTACACAAGACAAAATTATGCGACAATCAGTTCTAATGGACCTGGTTCTTCAACAATGAGGTGATTCGTGCTAATTCCAATGGACTTGTGATGGAGAGAGCCTTCTACACCCAAGGAGAGGACTGTGGGAATTGAATGTGGATCCCAATAGTATTTTCACCTTTTTTGTTGTTGTTTGCTTGTGTTTTGTTTTTTCCTCACTTTTTTCTTTTTAATCTGATTTTTCTTGTGCAGCATGATTGTAGAAATTGTAGAAATATATATGTATGTGTGTGTGTGTATATATATATATATATGTATATATATATATATATATATATATATATAAGAATTGCCCATGTTTAACATATATTGCATTATTTGCTGTCTAAGGGAGGGGGTGAAAGCAAAGGAGAGTGAAAAAATTTGGAAGCAAGGTTTTTGCAAGGGTGAATATTGAAAACTATTTTTGCATATATTTTGAAAATAAAAGGCTTTTTAAAAAAATTGTTATCAAGTAGAAAAGTAATTTGATTTTTTTCCCGCTTGATCCCAGAGATCAAAAAGAAGAGCAATAGATGAAAGCTAGCTACAAAGAGGCAGATTTGGATAAGATTTTTAGATATGAAAAACTTACTAATAATTAGAGCTATCTAAAAGTGAAATGGATGCCATGAGAAGTTGAAGTGTTTCTCCTTCCTAGAGGTCTTGAGACAAAGGAAAAATGAACATGTTCTGAAAGTTGTAAAGGAAAATATTATTTGGATTATTTGGAAAATATTTGATTTCCTGCAGGGGTTCTTAAAATGGTTTTGTGCCATGGATCCTTTCCCCTTCTTAGAAGAATATTTTTAAATAATATTTTATTTATATCCAATTATATGTTAAAGCAATTTTAAAATTTTTCAAAAATTCTTAGTTCCAAATTTTATATCTGCTCTCCTTTCTCCCCTTCCCCTCTTTAATACAGTAAGTAATCCAATGTAGATTATATGTATGCAATAATATAAAGAATTTCCACATTATTAAAAAGATAATATGGATAAGAAAGAGAGAGAAAGAAAGAAGGGACAAAGAGAGGAAGGAAGGAAGGAAGGAAGGAAGGAAGGAAGGAAGGAAGGAAGAAAAAAGAAAATAAAGAGAGAGAATAGTATGCTTTTTTCTGTATCCAGACAATATCAACTCTTTCTCTGGAGGCAGATAGTGTGTTTCATTTTGAGTCCCTTGGGACAGTTGTGGATCATTGGAATTGCTGAGAATAGCTGTCATTCATAGTTCCTCATCATATAATATTGCTGTTGCTGTGTACAACATCAAAAGAACATTTTTAAATATGTAAGACACAACCCATAGGATTATAAATTCAATTACAATGAAATGCAGGTGTCAATTCAAAGATTACAGGTTAACAAAGCCCAGCCCAGATACTGCTAGAAGTTCCTTCTTACTCTGGGATTCTGAGATTCTGAGATTTCCCCATTCTTATTACTCCAGAGTTCTTTGTCAGCAATTGGTGAATTTTTTTTTGTTTGTTTTGTTTTTTTTTCCTTTTCCTTCACTGACTTAAAAAATAGTTTATGAGATATCAGTTCCCATTCCTATATAAACGGATAACCAGGATTCCAAAACAAGGAGGCATTAAAGGAAAACAAAGAACAAGATTATGTGTGCATGATGTGGAAGTGGAAAAAACAAAAATTAAAACCATTTTAAAGCACCTATTCTGTGCTAGTGTTTGAGGGAAATACGAAGTTTAAATTCCTTGACTCCAAAGCTTTACTTCCTTTCCTAGGCCTTATTTGACTTCCCCCTTCCCCAAGAAACAGTTGTTCCTCATTACAAATCAGCTTGGATTTACTTTGTATGTATGTTGTTTCCTTAGATAGAATATAAATTCCTTGAAGTCAGTCACCCCCTCCCCAAGTCAGATCTTCCTGACTCCAAGCTGTCACTCTATCCAAAGTGTCTCTTAGCAACATTTAGTAGGAATTTGACAAATGCCTATTGATTAATTGATTGAGATGAGGGACATACTTTCAAAGGGGGATAAGATCCTATCCATGCCATAAGAAGTATCATCTAGCCTTCCCCTCCAATCAGGATTCAAGCTTCCATTGCTTTAGAGTTTTAAGTGATGAATATTAACCTTATCCTCTCCTGACTAGACCCAGTTCTTTGCCATCTCCACACCTATATTTATTGTTTCCCCAACTAGAATGGAAGCCTCTTGAGGGCAAGGATTATCCTGCCAGCCTCCAAGCATCCCAGAATTTAGCAGGGAATGTGGTATACAGTAAGCATTTGAATCATGCTTTTCATTCATTCATTCGGATGGTTATAATGCACATATTACATGATAAACACCTTGGAGAGTTGCAAAAGAAAGTGCTATGTGAGGTCTGAGGCAGAGAATCAGAGAAGATTGAATTGGGCTTTAAAGACTGAGTGGGAATTCTTTAGGTGAGGAGGAAGGGAGTCCCTGGATGTCAAATAGGGGCAACAACCTAAATAAAGGAATGCAGTATTTGAGGAGCAAGGTTTGGCTGAAATATAACATGCACCAAGGGAAGTCATGTGCAGGAGATGATATTGGAAGGATCGGTGGCCAGCAAATTATGGAAGGCTTTGAATGCCAGGTAAAAAAGTTCTATCCAAACGGGAAAAAAGTCAACCCTAGCTAAGAATGTAGTTGCAAAGATGAGCTGATATTAAAAGTGCAATCTCAGTGTCCAGGTTCCAATAACCTCAAGAACTTAGATAGCCCAGTAGATAGAGCCCTGGACCTCGGTCAGGAAAACTATGGTTGAAATCCAGGCTCAAATATTTCCTCACAATGTGACTCTGGATATGTTATTTAACCACTGCCTACCTCAGTTTTCTCAACTGAAATGGGGATAACAGTACCTACTTACCAGGTTGTTGTGAGGATTAAATAAAATAATAACGTAGGCCTGGCAAATAGTAGGCAATTGAGAAACTTTTGTTCCTTTTCCTTTCTTCCATTTGTGGATTTAATTAAATCCAAAATACTGATCTGAGTTCTAGTGAAGGGTGAATGCTAGGTATTCTGGCAAAAGGATCCATTTAGTTTGGTCCCTGCCCTCTGGGTGAAGATACTCCTAAGTGTAAAGCTTTTGTATGCCCCGGCTTTTTGTGGATTCAATGATACCACTGACCCTTCTATGGCATCTCTGTTGGGGAGAGATTGCATTGAATCATTTCAGCATCAGCCATTATTGTCCCTCACATACATATGACAGTGCTTATTTCCCAAAATGTCTCCACTGCTTTTTCTTGTGTATTTTTTCCTTCTCATTTGATCTTTGCCATAAATCTGGGCTGTTAAATGGCACAGAGTATAGAGTGCTGGATCTGGAGTCAGTAAGAATCAACTTCCTGAGATCAACTCCAGCCTTAGACACTTCCTAGCTGTGCCACCCTGGGCAAGCCACTTAATCCTGTTTGCCTCAGTTTCCTCATTTGTAAAATAGTTAGAGAAGGAAATGGTGAACCATTCTAGTATCTTTGCTAAGAAAACTCCAGATGGGGTCATGAAGAATCAGACATGACTGAAATGGCTGAAAAACAGCAACAAATAAATCTGGGAGTTTTCTTGATCAATCATTTGGTGGAAAGTGACATCTGAGTCCAGTCAATCTCCTACTCCACATTTTTTAGAAGTAATAAAGGCCCAACTCAATTTCTGCCTCAAGTTTCTAAGGGAGTTGATTTTGTGTGGGGTGACAGAGTGGGGAAAAGAGCAAGTAAAATTTGCTTACAGTAATAAAGAAAGCAGGGCAGTGAATATACGTTGTGGGAAATGAGACATGGAATATGGTGGAAAGAGCAACAGACTTTGATTCAGAGATTGTTGCTATTGTTCACTTGTTTTTCAGGCTCTTTGTGACTGCATTTGGGGTTTTTTCAGCAAAAATGCTGGAATGATTCACTACTTCTTTTTCCAGTTTATTTCACAGATGTGGAAACTGAGGCAAACAGAGTTAAATGACTTACCTGGGGTTATTCTGCTAATAGGAGTCTGAGGTCACATTTGAACTCAGGAACAATAGTTTTCTTCATTCTAGGCCCTGCTATATGAACTAGTCATGAACTTCATTGTCAATGGAGTATCAACGTAGCAATAAGCAACTGGGATAAGTTCACACTTTGCCTGGGGACATCACCAATGCCAGGACAAAGTGATAAATCAACAGGCTAACAGGGGACTCAGCCAAAGACAGGTGCACTCATTGTCTGAGGATTGACCTTATCCTGGGAATTTCACACCCTCTTCTGGACATAGTAGTGGGGGATGGAAGGGGAAATTTCTCTGGGCAAACCTAAGCACACTAGCTACAATTATTATTAGTATCATTAGTATTATTTGTGCTGGTGGACAGCCAGCAGCACAGTCCAGGTCAGGATTGTTTCATCCCTTTGTCTCAGTTCATCCAGATAAATACTTCATTTTTATTAGTGTGGAAAGGATACTGAAAAGGCCAAATTGCATAATATTAGAGGAAATGGGCTTACTGGGTGATTCATTATTATTTTTTGAAGGAAGAAAAAAAAGGGAGACCCTGGGGCAGACTAAGACTGTGGGAGTTCTGATAAACTGGGAGATGCCCTGGGATACCTGGGAAGGGTGGACAAAACTTCTGATATACTCCAGAGTCTCTTGAGATCTTGGAATATCTTGATGACAAAACCTCAGTTTTTCAGTGATGGTAATATAACAACCATGTGCAGATTGCAGTACATGTAGGTTTGTGGGAAATGGTCTGAATGACCTTTGATCTCCAAGAAAAAGGATTCCTTGAATATTGAAACACTCCCAATTCCAACACACCCCCAAAGGTTTAAGTGTAAATGTATTTGTTTTTAAAAAACAGAATGAAGCTGATTTATAATGTCAGCCTTAAAAACTGGTTAGGACCAAGGTGGCGCTGGGCCCGGAAAGTAATATTCAGAGCTATGGTTTAAAAATGACTCTCTTATCTGTGAGTTACATGGAGAATGGCCATACCTGCTCAGGTGGAGTGTGCCACCTGTTTATGAGTAAACTAATGGTCTAATCTCAGCTGGAGGCAAAGTAATGAGGCAAGGCACATGGTTAGAAAATTACAACTGGGCAGACAACCTTTCCTAGTCTCCAGAATATGAGGGACAGATTGCTGGACCAATATTTAGGAAATCCTAAACTCAAATCCCACTTGTCACACTCACTAGCTGTGTGACCTTACAGCAAGGTTCTTTCTGAAAATTTTTCTCAATTTTGTCATCTCTAAAATGGACATCACTGTACCTAGCTAACTCATGGGTTTTTCTATAACCCAAATGTGAAGATGTATGTAAAGGATTTTACTAATTTAAAGTATTGCCAATATATCAGTTATTAGAATAATGATGCTGGCAATAAAGCTATCCAATTCAACAGAGCCCAGCTCTACCCTCAGTGAAGACCAATGCAAAAACTGAACCATCTCATTCATATAATGCTAAAGTTGGATGTCTAGTCCAGCCTCCACACCAGGCCCAAAGATCTTAGATAGCCTGCCCAAGGTCATACAGCTAGAAGGTGCTGAGCAGGGATTTGAATACACAACTGCACATCCAGTGTTCTTTCTTCTAAATCATAGCACCTCACTGTTCCATGGCTATAACAAGGTCCAGCCTACTTTGGGGAAAAGTTAGAGACTTCCATGTTAAACCATGTGTTGTTACAGGCTCACTAGCCCCCTTCAAATAATGAATGGGGAACTACAATGAATGGTTCACAAGTAAGAGACAAAAATGAGGAAACAATGAGCCTCTAGGTGGCAAGATGGATAGAATGCTAGCCTTGAGTCATGCTCAAATCTGGCCTCAAACACTTACTAGCTGTGTGACTCTGGCAAGGCAAACTCTATTTGCCTCAGTTTCTTTATCTGTAAAATGAGCTAGAGAAGGAAATGGCAAAACACTCGAGTGTCTTTGCCAAGAATGCCCCACATGGGTCCCTGAAGTGACCAAACAGCAACAAGGAGACAAATGGACAATACTGACCACCAAGAATCACCATTCCATGCTCTGACTCCTCCATAGACCACCTTGATTTTTTTTTTCAATTAGGATCAGTTCCAAGCATGGGTGGAGATTTATAAGAGACGGATTAGAGAAAGATATATTTCATTGTTGAATAAAATAAATTATTTGCATGAAGAACCAGATGAACAGGTGCCTTTGATGCCAGGAAGCCATGAGAGAGAATGCTCAATTCATACCCCAAACATCAGTAAATCAATTGATAGATATATACTGCACATCTTTCTACATACAGACTAGCTTTGTGCAAAACATGCCCACCCAACTACTCTGCATCGTGCCTCTTCTGGTCCTCTCCAAGGGTTCCCAAAGAAGTCCAGAGCAGCAAGAACCTAGCAAAAGTATGCCCCAAAGTGCCTCTTCATTCCCTCCCACACACACACTCTTCATGTCCCCCAGGCAAGTCTCCATGAAATTGGCTTAGGCACCAGCCACAGGAGGAATTGTCTTTGTGCCCTGTGGGCCTTCCTGTACATTTGTGAATCTTTAGTGCTCATGATCACAGCTCAGGGTGTCCATGGCCAAGTTCCCCATTCACTTCCCAGTGGGCACAATTGATGTCTCAGTTGGCAAAGCGACCTTGGCTTCTCCAAGGTGGAAGACCCCTAAGCTATTATGGTTATGACTTCTTGGTCCAGACCAACCTGAAATCCAGCAACCAAAGTATCCATCATCTTCTATTGTTATTGATTGTGAAAAAGTAAAATAAAGTGATGTCACTCAGAGAGGCTTTTCTTGGAAGTAAAGTAGAGCAGTGACCCAAAAACAACCCAAGGCTCCCAGAACAGCCCCCAGCCAACACCCACAGTACTATGATTGCTGATATTTAATTTTAAAAAATTAAAACCACACTTTCCATATAAAAGCCTGTTCTTCCAGGATGGAAGAGGAATACAGCTGTCCCCCAGGCAGGACGACAGGGGACATCAGATCATTGACAGACATGGAGATGTTTGTGGTGGCTCTGAGCCAGGACATCAGGAGAGGCTTAAAAATGAGCATTGCCATCAAAAGTTTTAAAAAAATCTTCCCTCTTGTATTCCTTCCTCATATCATTTTTTCAAAGGAGTTTATTAATTTAGTTCCAGATGAATTTGTCAACAGCTCTTCTTAAGCCAACTTCCACTGTGTCAATGGAGACCTGAACATAACTGGGACTACCATAGAACAATAGAATGTCCTAATAGAGTGTAAGCTCCTTGAAAACAGGGAATGGGTTTGTTTCTAGCATCTAACACCATGTCTAGAATACAAGGTAGGAATCTTAAATTCATGTTGAGTAAGTTCATGGAATCTTAGAATTAAAAAAAAAACATTAATAATAACAACAATAATAATAACCTGCCACATAGTGATCACTATATGAATGTTAGTTTTTATTAATGTTATTATTATTTTTTATTAAGCACTTTACAATTATCTCATTTGGTTCTCATAACAATCCTTCGAGGTAAGTATATCATTGTCCTCATTTTATAGATAAGAAATAGAGGTAAACAGGGGTTAAGTGACTTGCCCAGAATCACATAGCTAATAGATATCTCTCCTGGAGAATGGCTCTGTGGATCTCTGAGATCCTTCACCTGTAACACTCGGGTGGGGAAGGAGGTGACCTTTATGACCTCTAAGATCCCTTCTAGTCCTAAATCTATGATTCCTGCATAAAAGGAAAATTATATTTATTCCCATAGTCTCCCAGGAGTGGACTTGGACCAGTAAGTAGAAGTTAGAGGAAGGGAGAATTCAGGTTAGCATAAGGAAAAAAAGAAAAAAGAAAAATCAACTTTCTACTAATTTGAGCTCACAATCTCATGGGAAGCTAAATGGTGCAGTAGATGAGAACCAGGTCTAGAGTCAGGAAGTTCAAATCTGGCCTCATAATGTGTAACCCTGAACAAGTCACTTAACCCAGTTTGCCTGAATGATTAAATGGTCTGCAGAAGGAAATAGCAAACCATCCCAAGATTTTTGCCAAAAAAATCTCAAAGCGGGTCACAAAGAGCAGGACATGACTGAAAAGACTCCACAACCTACCCTTCTGTAGGTTGCCTCAGGGGACAGTAAGCTTCCTGACAATGGAAGCATGAAAGCCAAACCTCCTTACAACTCATTTGGGATAATCTGGGATTCCTACCTATATGACTACATTGAGAGTCTGGGCTATTTATTGTCATAGAACCTTAGAATTCTAAGATTCTAGGAATAAACTATGTGGCCCTCCAAGGAGACACATCTACTTAGTGGTGAGTTTCCCTGACCTCAGGCTCTCCCCACTCCAATCTTTTCTCCATTGGGCTGATAAATCCAACTTCCTAAAGCGCAAGTCCGACCTTATCCCCTCCCGCCATGTTCAATAACTGCCTGTGGCTCTCTCTTACACTCAGTCCTAAATATAAAATCTTTGTTTGGCTTTCAAAGCCTTCCATAACCTGGCCCCTTCCAACCATCCCAGTCTCTGTACACTTGCTCCCCTCTGCTTTGGGACATACTGGCTTCCTTGCTGTTTCCCCGACAAGACACTCCATCTCCTGACAACATTTTTGGTGTTTGTTTTCCATGCAATAGCATGATCAGGCAACATGGCACCTCTTGCCTCCTCCTCTCCCACTGGGGAAATCTTTTGGTGGGTACTACAACTCATCTCCGATGTTCTAAAGACCAGCCCAATTACATGAGAACAGACATATGGTGGCAGCCATATCTGAGGCCTACAAGTCCCCGGAGAAAACCAGAACCATTGTCCCCTTGGACCTTCAGGACCCCTTGTCAAGGAAGGCTGTTCCTCCTTAGCTCACTCCCATGGCCTCTCCCAGCAGGATATTCTATCCCAGACATCTTTACCTCCAGTTTGTAGGAGTTCATCCTGAAATAATCCTGGGGAGCGAATGTAGAGTCCTGACATACTGCCAATCCCATTCTCCCCTTGTCCCCATGCTGCCCTAGGGCTCTCAGGTCCCACACAATCAGGTTTCATTGTTGCTCTATATAATGGGGTGTGTGTATGAGTGTGTGTTAGAGGGGAGGGGGCCATGGGCCACTAAGAAGGAGGTGCTGTCCCCAAGGACTCACTGTACTGGAAAGCTCATTCCTGAGAACCTCCCTGACTCTCTATTCCAGCTCCCATTCAGGCTGGAGATGGACCTATAATCCACTAATAACTCAGGTCAATGGCCCTTAGTCCGCAGGGCCAAAAGGAGTTATTCGATGTAATTGTGGAAAATGCCTGAGCTCCTACCCTAGCCCAGATCAAGTGGAAACAATGCAATCTTGGAACTTCAAGCTGAAAGGGACAGAAGGCAATCATCTGGCTCAGCCCCCTACCTTGTGGCAGATATACTGGGTTATTTTTACCTCTGTTATTACTGAAAGGCAGCAGAGAGGGCTGAATGTGGATGGCTTCAAATCCCCGCTCTGTTATTTAATACTTGTGTGACCTTGAGTTCAATTTATCACTATGGGCCTGAATTTTCTCTTCTGCAAAATACAGGGCTTGCACTAAAACCTTGAGTTCTTTGTCTTTTCAGCGTCATGGACTCTTTTTGCCAATTGGGTGACATCTACAACCCCTACCCCCAAACAGTATTTTTTAAATGCATAAAACAAAACATATACATTGATAAAAATAGTTTTTTTAAAAACCAAATTCGTTGACCCCAGGTTAAGAACCACAAACCTAGACGGCTTCTGCGGTCCTTTCTAGTTTTCAATCCATGATCCTATAGTTGAGATGGCTCAGCTTTTAGATAAGACTTCCCTGAGGGACAGAAGGTTTAAAAGGGGGCTCTCCATTTTATAAATGAAGGAAATAAGGTCCCCCTAAAATTTAAGGGTCTTGCTTAAAATCACTCAGCTAGGAAATGATTAAGGAAGGGCTAGAATTAAGGTCTAGTCTAGAGGAAGGGTAGTTATTTTTTCCCCAGTGATTTGGGCTTATTATTGCATTATCACTTGCTGCCTACCCAAGATCTCAATAGAGACAAACACTAAGGAGAAAGGGTGCAACTATCTTCTTTTTCAAAAGATATTTTTATATAATAAAAAAGAACCGGTATCATTTGAATACAGATCAAATCATACTACTTTTTCTTCCTTCTTTCTTCCCTTCCTTCCTTCCTTCCTTCCTTCCTTCCTTCCTTCCTTCCTTCCTTCCTTCCTTCCTTCCTTTTTTCTTTCTTCCTTCTTAGCTTGCTGTTTCCTTCCTTCCTTTTTTTGTTTGAGTTTTCTTGCACAAAATAACTAAGTTGAAAATGCTTTATGTGATTCCACATGTATAACCTATATCAGATAACTTGCTTTCTTAAGGGAAGGGGAAAGGAAGAAGGGAAGATGGAATTGAATTTGGAACTCAAAACTTTTTTAAAAAGCAACAAATATTAAAACTTGTTTTACATGCCAATTGGAGAAAAATATTATTTCAAAATAAAAATAAAAATTTTTATTGATAATGTCTTCTTTCCCTATCATCATAGTTTCCTCAGTATTCTTTTTTGCCTTCCCTGAGAGTCAATTGTATAGAAAGACAAAGAAAAAAATGAAATCAATCAATCAATATTTTGAAAAAGTGAAAAAAAATATGCAATATATGACATCTATAGACCTCCCTCCTTTATATAAAAATGTGTTGGAAGTATCCTCTCATGTCCCTTCTTTTAGGTTATATTTGATCTATGCAATTTTACAATATTCACTTTTGATTTTTAATGCATGATTCTTTCTATTTTTATTGTTATAATAATTATGATATTACTGGGGCAGCTGAATAGCACAGTGGATAGAGTACCAGCCCTGAAGTCAGGAAGACCTGAGTTCAGATCAGGCCTGAGGCAGTCAACACTTACTATGTGACCCTGGGCAAGTCACTTAACTCCAATTACCTAAAAAGAAAAACAACCCACCCATTACACATATTATGTTCTTAGTGCTGCCTACTTCACTCTGCATTAGTTCATATAAGTCATCCCATGCTTCTCTGAATTCATTATATTCATCATTTCTTACAGCACATTCATACTTTATCCAATTCACACAGCATAATTTTGTTTAGTCATTCTCCAGTTGATGGACATCTACTTTACTTCAATCTTTTGTTAACATAAAAGATTCTGTTACATATATTTAGTGTCCCATTGACTTTTTACAAGGGGAATCTTTTCTCTCTAGGAGATCCTTGGATGAGGATGGGGTGGTAGAAGTTAAAAAAAGCAGGCTTTTCTCAATTACTGTTCATCCTTCACCAATTTTGACTTTATTTATCAAATCTCACTAAACACCTGGAGATTGGGGCAAAACATTCAATTCAAAGTTTAACAGTCAATGGGGAGTAGGTGAACACCTGAAGAGCCTTTTTCTGGCCACAGAGAATGTTAAAACCAAAGTTTTCCACTAATGATTGTACCACCTGTACTAGTTTCATCCCTGGGCTGGATACAACTTTCACTTTTTCACTTTGAAACAAAACTAGGTGTTCAAGAAGAAATCTGGAAGAATAGACAAGGATTCTGCAGACAGGGTCTGAGGTCAGCCAGTCAAGAAATGAATTGATCAGAAATAGGGCAGAGAACAGACCTGTTGTCCAAGAAGCAGCGAATTTCATCTGGAGAGAGGTGGACTGGCAAACTGATCCTTGACTGAGCTTTTTCTCCTCCAAATAGGGATGTCCCTTCTTTTAGGTTATATTTGATCTATATAATTTGTCAATATTCACTTTTGATTTTTTAATGCTTGGTTCTTTCTATTTTCATGGTTATAGTCATTATGCATATTATGGAAGCAGCTGGATAGCACAGTGATAGAACACCAGCACTCTCCATTTCTGGGATCCATAGTCATCAGCCATACTGAATTCTGGGTATTCTTTAGGCTAGGGATTTATTTATTAATTTTTTTAATAAAGCTTTTTATTTACAGAACATATGAGTGATTTTTCTACATTCACCTTTGCAAAAACTTTTTTTTTCCTAAGCTTTTCCCTTCCTTCCCCCCATCCCCACCACTAGATGACAGGTAATCTAATACATGCTAAGTAGGATAAATTATATGACAAATACAATACATATATGCATATCTATTCAGTTACCTTACTGCACAAGAAACATCAGATCTAGAAAGAGAAGAAGAAAAAACAACCTAAGAAGGAAAACAAAATGCATGGAAATATTCACAGAAAGAGTTAAAATGCTGTGTTGTGGTTCACTCTCAGTTCCCACAGGCCTCTCTCTGGATGTATATGACTATCTTCATCGCTGAACAACTGGTTTGAATCACATCATTGTTAAGGAGAACCATGTCCATCAGAATTGATCATCGTATAGTCTTGTTGCTGTGTATACTGTTCTCCTGTTTCTGCTGATTTCACTCAGCATCAGTTCATGTAAGTCTCTCCAATCCTTTCTGAAATCCTCCTGTTGGTCGTTTCTTACAGAACAATAATATTCCATAACATTCATATACCATAATTTATTCAGCCATTCTCCAATTGATGGGCATCCTTTCAATTTCCAGTTTCTTGCCTACAAAAAGGGCTGCCACAAACATTTTTGCACTTGTGGGTCCCTTTCCCTCCTTTAAAATCTCTTTGGGATATAGGCCCAGTAGAAACACTGCTGGGTCAAAGGGTATGCACAGTTTGATAACTTTTTGAGCATAGTTCCAAATTGCTCTCCAGAATGGTTGGATCCGTTCACAGCTCCACCAACAATGTATCAGTGTCCCAGTTTTCCCACATCCCCTCCAACAGCTATCATTATCATTTCCTGTCATTTTAACCAATCTGACAGGTATGTAGTGGTATCTTAGAGTTGCCTTAATTTGCATTTCTCTGATCAATAGTGACTTGGAGCACCTTTTCATGTGACCAGAAATAGTTTCAATTTCTTCATCTGAAAATTGTCTGTTCATATCTTTTGACCATTTATCCATTGGAGAATGGCTTGAATTCTTATATATTTGAGTCAATTCTCTATATATTTTAGAAATGAGGCCTTTATCAGAACCTTTGGATGTAAAAATATTATCCCAATTTACTGCTACCTTTCTAATCTTGTCTGCATTCATTTTGTTTGTGCAAAAACTTTTTAACTTGATATAGTCAAACTTATCTATTGTGTGATTAATGATGACCTCTAGTTCTTCTTTGGTCACAAATTCCTTCCCCCCCCCACAGGTCTGAGAGGTAAACCATCCTACATTGTTCTAATTTGTTTGTAATATCATTCTTTATGCCTAGATCATGAATCCATTTTGACCTTATCTTGGTATATGGTGTTAGGTGTGGGTCAATGCCTAATTTCTTCCAGACTAGTTTCCAATTATCCCAGCAGTTTTTGTCAAATAGTGAGTTTTTATCCCAAAAACTGGGGTCTTTGGGTTTATCAAACACTAGATTACAATTGTCATTGAGTATTTTGTCCTGTGAACCTAACCTATTCCACTGATCCACTACTCTATTTCTTATCCAGTACCAAATGGTTTTGGTGACCACTGCTTTATAATATAGTTTTAGATCTGGTGCAGCTAGGCCACCCTCATTTGCATTTTTTTTCATTAATTCCCTTGAAATTCTTGACCTTTTGTTTTTCCAGATGAATTTTGTTGTTATTTTTTCTAGGTCAGTTAAATAATCTCTTGGGAGTTTGATTGGTATAGCACTAAATAGATAGATTAGTTTAGGTAGTATTGCCATCTTTATTATATTTGCTCGACCTATCCAAGAGCACTTGATGTTTTTCCAATTGTTTAGATCTGACTTTATTTGTGTGGAGAGTGTTTTGTAGTTTTGCTCATATAGATCCTGACTTTCCCTTGGCAAATATATTCCCAAATATTTTATACTATCGATAGTTATTTTGAATGGAATTTCTCTTTGTATCTCTTGCTGTTGCATTTTGTTGGTGATGTATAAAAATGCTGATGATTTATGTGGATTTATTTTGTATCCTGCAACTTTGCTAAAGTTGTGGATTAATTCTAATAGTTTTTTAGTTGATTCTCTAGGGTTCTCTAAGTAGACCATCATATCATCTGCAGAGTGATAATTTGGTTTCCTCATGACCTACTCTAATTCCTTTAATCTCTTTTTCTTGTCTTATTGCCAAGGCTAGAATTTCTAATTCAATATTGAATAGTAATGGTGATAGTGGGCAACCTTGTTTCACCCCTGATCTTATTGGGAATGGTTCCAGTTTATCACCATTACATATGATGCTAGCTGATGGTTTTAAATAGATGCTACCGACTATTTTAAGGAAAAGTCCATTAATTCCTATACTCTCTAATGTTTTTAATAGGAATGGATGTTTGATTTTATCAAATGCTTTTTCTGCATCTATTGAGATTATCATGTGTTTTTTGTTAATTTGGTTATTAATATAGTCAATTATGTTAATAGTTTTCCTAATATTGAACCATCCCCGCATTCCTGGTATAAATCCTACTTGGTCATGGTGTATTATTCTGGGAATGATTTTCTGTAATCTCTTTGCTAATATTTTATTTAAGATTTTTGCATCAATATTCATTAAGGAGATTGGTCTATAATTTTCTTTCTCTGTTTTTGTTTTACCTGGTTTAGGTATCAGTACCATGTCTGTATCATAAAAGGAGTTTGGTAGGAGTCCTTCATTCCCTATTTTTTCGAATACTTTATATCATATTGGAGTTAATTGTTCTTTAAATGCTTGGTAGAATTCACATGTAAATCCATCTGGTCCTGGGGATTTTTTCTTAGGGAGTTGATTAATGACTTGTTCTATTTCTTTTTCTAAAATGGGACTATTTAAGTAATTTATTTCCTCTTCTGTTAATCTGGGCAATCTATATTTTTGTAGATATTCCTCCATTTCACTTAGGTTATCAAATTTATTGGCATACAGTTGGGCAAAGTAACTCCTGATTATTGCTCTAATTTCCTCTTCATTGGTGGAAAGTTCTCCCTTTTCATTTTTGAGACTAACAATTTGATTTTCCTCTTTCCTTTTTCTAATTAAATTAACTAGAGGTTTATCTATTTTGTTGGTTTTTTCATAAAACCAACTTTTAGTTTTATTTATTAATTCAATCGTTTTTTTACTTTCAATTTTACTTATCTCTCCTTTTATTTTTAGGATTTCAAGTTTGGTATTTGATTGGGGGTATTTAATTTGTTCTTTCTCTAGCTTTTTTAGTTGCAAGTCCAATTCATTGATTTTCTCTTTCTCTATTTTATGCAAATAAGCATCTAGAGATATAAAATTTCCCCTTATTACCGCTTTGGCTGTATCCCACAAATTTTGGTATGTTGTCTCATTATTGTCATTCTCTTGGATGAAATTAGTAATTGTGTCTGTAATTTGCTGTTTCACCCATTCATTCTTTAGGATAAAATTATTTAGTTTCCAATTGCTTTTTGGTCTATTTTCTCCTGGCCTTATATTGCATGTGATTTTTATTCCGTCATGATCTGAAAAGAATACATTTATTATTTCTGCCTTCCTGCATTTGATTTTGAGGTTTTTGTGTCCTAACACATGGTCAATTTTTGTATACATTCCATGGACTGCTGAGAAAAAAGTAAACTCCTTTCTGTCTCCATTTAATTTCCTCCAAAGATCTATCATACCTAACTTTTCTAACATTTTGTTTACCTCCTTAACTTCTTTTTTATTTATTTTGTGGTTTGATTTATCAGGTTCTGAGAGAGGGAGGTTGAAATCCCCCACTATTATAGTTTTGCTGTCTATTTCTTCTTGCATCTCTCTGAACTTTTCCTCTGGGAATTTCCATGCTATACCACTTGGCGCATATATGTTTAGTATTGATATTGCTTCGTTATCTATGGTACCCTTTAGGAAGATATAATTTCCTTCTTTGTCTCTTTTAATGAAGTCTATCTTTGCTTTTACTTGGTCTGAGATCAGGATTGCTACCCCTGCTTTTTTTTGTTCACCTGAAGCATAATAGATTCTGCTCCAGCCTTTTACCTTCACCCTGTATATATCTCTATGTTTTAGATTTGTTTCTTGTATACAACATATTGTTGGATTCTGGTTTTTAATCCACTCTGCTATCTGCTTCTGCTTTAAGGGAGAGTTCATTCCATTCACATTCACAGTTAAAATAACTAATTCTGGGGGGTGGAGCCA